>JAMYWD010000994.1:0-12000 GCA_028583415.1 Protea cynaroides | reverse complement strand
AAATGCGCTGCTAATTAATAGCCGAATACAGATCCTGTAGTTTTAAAGTTATGATGGTCCTTTGGGTTTTATAACCTTCAAGAGGCACTACACTGAATGGTCACCTACACAAGGGATGCTTGTGACCATCTCAAGCATCGATCGCACTCCTTGGAAAGACCAACGGTTCTAGAACATTAAGTAATTAAAGAACTGAACGTTGCCACATATATAACAAAGATTATTTATCATTCAATAAATTAACTTGTTTTACCATGAACATCAACCCGACCATTCTCGGGGAGCAACAATGGTTGATAATAGGAGATAAGAGTAAAGAGATGCAAGTTATAAGTGCAATCATGGACAATCCATAATCATGATATTTTGCCGACACCAATAGTAGTTGACTGACTATGTGTTCGTCATACTCACTAATTTTCAATATTTGTATGATGTAGCATCAAAAAACATGAACTACTTGATCACATTGTACCAGCAGATGCATGCATATGCACAACCATCTACCGACACTATTATCACGTAATTTTAGTCCTAGCATGCATCATGCCACAAGTTCACAATGAAACAGGGTCATTTTCATCGATTACAATTTTAATATTGTTGTAAAATATACACATATATACCATGTTAGATATAAGATGACTATGAGATATAAAATTATAAATAATTACAAAATTGATTTACTCCAATACTCTTTTTAAGCATTAGGAACTCACCAAAATGGATATTAAAAACACCATTAAATTGAAGTATCACAGTGGCAAATGAACGGTAGCGTTGAGTCGTAGTCAAGACTACTCTCCTTAACATCGTGATCACTTTAAAATTGTGATCGTCCTTTATGGTGCAAACCGGGTTCTATGCAAATCGATTTCTAAGATGAAACAACCCTCAAAAACTGAAAAGTGTTGTATTTACTTTCATGGTTTACTCAAAAACTCAGAAGTTTATGCTCAATAAATAAAAAATCAAATTAACTCTAATATAATTGTCAAAACCAAGTTATATTATGTTGTGTATAGGTTAAAACTTCTCTCTATATGTAGGAAAAGAAGAAACACCACCAATGGTTGTCTCTAAAAAAAGATATCTAAACATCATGTCTTTACAAATAGACATGGTTATTGACCATTTAGACATGTCACTAATAGTCACACTTATTAATTATCTAGATGCCTATTAGAAAGAAACATACTACTTCAACACCTCTTGTAAAGAGATCTATTAAGAAGAGGCATATTCTATTAATATCAAAAAAATAAATTTTATAAAATAATATTTTGAATCTAATAAATTTAAAACATTAAAATTAGAAAGTGAATCCACTAGAAAAAGAATCCCAATCCCAAAAACCTCGTCTGGAATCAGTGGAGGGCATTTTACCAAAAAAAATTTATAATAATAAAATAAAAACCCCATAATTTGCCATGCTATTCTGAGTGATAAAACACCATCAAATGAAACATGATTTACTTTTGTTGGTTCTGAACCCAAAGTCATGTTTAACCCGAGGGTGTTTTCACCTTTACTTCTTTTTTTCGCTGTGGATACTGTTACGTTCTCTGAGGACACGGTCACGGTATCCAAGAAAACAAACTAAACTTCTACCAAAAAAGAAAAAAAAAAAAAAAAAAAAAAAAAAGCGTCCGTAGCTCCCTACCATGTGGTTGAGAAGTAACAACGAGAAAAACATTGATAAATGCATATGTTAATAATTGTCCAAATACGACGACAAAAGGGAAAGGTCGAAGGGTTCACGTGATTAATACGGTTTAAGATTTGTGGTTGTCTCTTACCAAAAAGAAAAAAAAAGAAAGATGTGGTTGTGGAGAGAGTCAGTACGTGATTGATACATCTTAAGTTGTCTATGGATTTACATCATCTCTTCCCAAAAAGAACACGGCAACCTCATCCAAAGAGTGGAGTTTCATAATAAACCCAGCCACACTAATACAGAATAAGGATCTATTCAAAGCTGCTTCTTTCTTTTTTTATTTTTTTTATTTTTTATTTTTTATTTTTTTATTTTTTAACTACAAAACATGTTAGGTATTATTTTAAGAAATATCTCACTTTGTTTTCACGTGTTTACATATATACCCTTCAACCTCTAAAATACAAATGTCATACATCTATAAATTGGATGTTATATGTTCTTTGTAATTCACATTTGCTTTTGGAGTACAACACATCCCTTATAGCTACGCTCACTTTTTGTTCTATCTTAATTTTGTCTTTAGAAGAAAGATATTTGTCCAATATTTCTTTTCTCCTTCTCCAAAGATGTCTGTTATATCTTCTTTTGCTCCTTCTCCAGACGTAAACAGGCATCTTCTTCAAAATGAAAGCACGAAGATCATTCGCAAGTCAGCCAATTACCAACCAAATATTTGGGGTGATCACTTCATCACAAATGCTCCTAGTGGTCATATGGTAATGAATAGAATCTCTTCTCTGTGTGGGTGTAGGAAAATTGCTCCCAATTTCTTTTGAATTTGTTACCAAAAAAAAAAAAACATATATTAGTGTTATTTTAGTTGGGAAATAAAGTTTAATATATATATATATATATATATATATATATATATATATATATATATATATATATATATATATATATATATATATATATATATATGTGTCTGTTGCATTATAAAATATACTCATAATTTTGCTCCTAAATTTTTGAAGAGGACTTGTATTAAACATGCATTAAAACACCACATATTATTTTTATGTAATTATTTACACCGAATTTTTAAAAGCGTTATTGAAGTCAATATCCCTTATTTTTGTACATATCTACACCCTTTTTTTCTCCGTACCAAGTTTACCATATGTATCCATGCCTTTTTTCTATACCTAAAATTACAAACTATGGTTGCAACCATGTCTTTTATTATTATTATTTTCTAAATACAAAGCAAAATTTACTTTTGTTTTTATCTTTTTAACTTTAGTGTATTCTTAGGAATATATTCCAACATTTGAAGAGCATATGAATGATGGTGTCTGATATTTAACTGAACTTTTTTATCATTCATTTTTCAATGTTAGAAAACATGGCTGACATTGCTAGCTAGGTTGTCCTCAAGTGAGTTAAGATTCATTTGTTAAGTTAATGATTGAGAATGTTACAAAATGAAACAAAACCAACTGGACATTCAATAAATAAACTTGGAAGGAATGACATCAAAATCCAGCTAGAGGCTGCGCCATATTTTTCTTCTTGGTACTCCATATTCTTGTTTATATGGCTCAACATTGTGACATGCATGTATATTTATGTTACATGGAAGATTTAATTTCTAATAGTATGTTTGGCACATTTGTAAATGTGTGGGAATACGTTTAACCATGGGATAATGGCATTTATGTAATAGCCTTGGGTAAAAAGTGTACTGCTATGACATTTATATAATTATTTTGGTTAAATTGTATTTCGGTGGTATTTATGTAAAAACTGAATGTAATGTTAAGAACCGTTTCTGCAATTGGGTTACAAAAGATTTTCATGTTTTTCCTATACTATGACTTGTTTTTGAAACAGGTTTACCAAATGCTATTTTGAGACAAAGAACACAGTTTCAACATAGAAATGTAAAAGACAATTTTGTGAAAAGAATACCGTTCTAGTACACAAATGTTAGCTAATCTAGATATTTAAAGATGGTTAAATACCATGAACCATAAATTAATATTTAACGATGAAAACGCCAAAATTAAGCATTGCTAAAAGTCACAGGCACATGCAGCAGCAAAAAAACCGCCGCTAAACATTTGTTGTGCCACCTTATCCTCCATTTTATGACTTTAAACTTTCTCGTCAGTAAAAAAATTAACGGCAGATAAAACAACCACTAAAAGTAAAGTAGGGTGCTAATAACCACCCCCCCCCCCAAAAAAAAAAAAAAAAAACCCATTCCTTGATTTCTCAGCTCCCTAGGGCAGAGAACTTCTCCCCTTTATATCATTTTTGCTTTGTGTGTTTTTTTTTCCTAATTTTAAATTTTTTTAATTAATACTTTAATTAAGGCCGATATCTTTCCAGTGCTAAAGACAAACTAATGCTTCATTGCAGACACCTGATGCTTGTCTTGAACAAGTTGAAGAGTTAAAAGAAGAAGTGAGAAGGATGCTAGCAGTTGATGCCAATGACTCTTCAAAGAAACTAAAATTGATAGATTCATTGCAACGTCTTGGTGTGGCATACCACTTTGAAGGAGAGATTGAGGAGGCATTGAAGCAGATACATGATGCCCCAAATGGTTTTGATGAGATTGACCTTTATACCATGGCTTTGCAATTCCGCTTATTAAGACAACACGGGTATAATGTCCAATGTGGTACGTATTTCCCCATTCTCTCTCTTTTTTGGTCAAAAGATATAAATGCTTAAAAATTTTTATCCCAAAAGTTCGTACCAATAGGTAGAGGTTTTCTTAGGTGTATACGGAGGTTGTATACTAATTAGAAACCGATGTAAGACTAAAACTCTCAACACTTCCTGCACACGTGGCAGTACGGATCGCAAACATGTGGATATGATGAAACCCTGCTTTGATACCATGTACGGTATCAATCCCATAAGTTTAAACTAGTAAGTGGAGGGACTCATAGGTGTATAAGGGGGCTTTAGCGGCTGTGTAGGATTAAACTCTCAAAAATATGCACCTGCGTTACTTTGTTTTTGTGTCTATGGTCATCTTATTATGATGTGTTCATCTTTTGGTTGGTGATGTAGATGCTTTTAATAGATTCAAGGACAAAAAAGGAAGCTTCAAGGAGGAGTTAATTAAAGATGTGCCTGGTATGCTATGCTTGTATGAAGCATCATATATGAGAATACATGGAGAAGATATTCTAGATGAAGCTCTGGTGTTCACAACCACTCAACTTAAATCCATGGTAAACGACTTAAAGCCCCCCCTTGCAACACAAGTGATGCATGCACTGAAACAACCCCTCCACAAGGGCATGCCAAGATTAGAAGCGAGGCATTACATCTCCGTTTATCAACAAGTAGAGACAAGGGAATGAGACTTTGTTGAAGCTTGCTTTGCTGGATTTTAATTCACTACAATCAATTCACAAGCAAGAGTTAAGCCAACTCTCAAGGCAGGTTTCTTTGTCCAAGAATCTCTCTACACATACATGGATCCGTCTTAATATAATAAGGGTTGTTATAACAAGTAGTTGTAATCAATTCCCTTTAATGCACATTCATTGGGCTATCATGGAAACCTCAATATACAGGAGAATAGTTTTGGTATTACATTTGTGGACTAGCACAAATTTGACGATGAAAAAACCTTATTACAACATGCAATTGTAACATATGGTTTGTTACAATTAGAAAAACCTATATATATATATATATATATATATATATATATATATATATATATATATATATATATATATATATATATATATATATATATATATATATATATATATATATATATATATTGTGTGTGTGGGTGTGTGTGTGTGTGTGTGGGTGCATTAGTGATGTTTATATTTTTATTGCAGATGGTGGAAAGAATTGGACTTTGTAACTAAGCTCCCTTATGCTAGAGACCGTCTCGTGGAATGCTATTTTTGGATAGTGGGTGTGTATTTTGAAGCTCATTACTCTTTTGCTAGAATGAACTTAACCAAAATTATAGCCATGGCTTCAATCATAGATGATACATACGATGTGTATGGTACACTTGAAGAACTCAAGCTCTTCACAGATGCAATAGAGAGGTTAGATACATGCACATATCTTTTGTTTTCTGGATGCTATAATTCAATGTGAATGGGTTTGATACCAATTCATGACCCTTCTTCCTTAGAATATATACAAGTTTGCTGATTTTCGTAAAATTAATGCTTAAATTTTCAGGTGGATATAAGCGCCAACAATCAACTTCCTGAATACATGAAAGTGCTTTATTCTCCACTCCTAGATGTTTACAACAAAATTGAGGAAGATCTAAGAAAGGAAAGCCAATCTTATCGAGTTTATTATGCAATTGAAGCAGTGCGTAACCCATAGTTTCTACTGTGTTATTATTTTCCTTCCTTTTAATGATATGATTTTGTAGGACAAGAGTTTTCTGTCTTGGTATAGGGTTCTTGCACCGACTCAAGAGTCAATGGGAACTCAAAACATTGGCATCCAATTATGGGGCGGGTGGTCAATTCACCCCTCCTATGTCTGGGCACAGGACCACACTGCCAGACAGGAATAAGAATTTTTCTCCTTATTTTATAATATCTCAAGGATAACAATAATGTGAGGTTCTTGAGGGGAATGGACCAGAAAAAGGGAGTCATATTGACTCTTGGATGGGATAAAGGAGTATTAGGAGAGCTTTAAATACAAAAGGATCGGAGTTTTGTGCTTTTTTGAGATTAGATTAATCCAGACCATGGAGTCCCTTAACCACAAGAAAATACATAAAGCTTTTGCCTAAAGAAAATCTAGAATAGTTCTAGATCCTTCCCACGTCCCAAAAATTATTTTATTGATATAAAAAAAGTTAAATAAGACATATTTGCTGCACTGGATCATAACCCAAAACCCATTATATAAGGATAAAATTACATGGAACCCACCAATACCTTGAAGAAAAGAAATCTTTATTTAGATCTAAGAAATAGAAAAGCATGCTTTACGTCAAAAATTGGAAATTACGTTGCAAAGAAGATGGAAAACATCATGGAAAAGCTGGACATTGGAGTGCAATTTTGATATATGATCATGTTGATTTCATAGATTCAAGTTACTTCATATTGTTTGAAAACATAAGTTTCAATTCATCATGTTTGGTTCTATTCCAGATGAAGAGATTGGTCAGAGCCTACTTCATTGAAGCAAAATGGTTTGATGAAGGATGTATTCCAATGTTTGAAGAGTATATGGAAATTGCATTAACCTCTACTGCTTACGGCATGCTTACGATCAATTCATTCATTGGCATGGGAGATATTGTGAAAAAGCAAACCTTAGACTGGGCATTTGATGAGCCCAAAGTTGTTCGGGCTTCATCATTAATATGCCGGCTTATGGATGATATGGTTTCCCACAAGGTAAGTAAACCCCCTAATATAGACAATGGAACAACAATGGTTATACATTTTGAGTGATGGAAAGTTATTTTTGCCAAGGGTTTCTTTCCGTCGCAAAGAATGACATTTCTTGTAGAATTAGCATTCTGCATGGTGCATAAGTACATATCTATAAAATCAACTTCTTATCTAGATGCCATCTAACATAAAATTCTATATTTGAAGTTGGAGCAAGAGAGAGGGCATGTTTGTTCGAGCATTGAGTGCTACATGAAAGAATACAGTGTCACGGAAGAAGAGGCATGTGATGAGTTTAACAAAAGAATAGAGAATGCATGGAAAGATTTAAATCAAGGGTGCATCAAACCAATTACTGTCCCAATGCCATTTCTGATGCGGATTGTCAATCTTACGCGTATGATGGATGTCATATATAAGCATGAAGATGGTTACACTAATGCTTCATCAGTGCTGAAAGAGTACATTACTTTGTTGTTCATTGATCCATTATGCTTAGATCTGTAAACAAGAAATGCTGAACCCAATTATGAATTTAGATAGAATTGTTATCTTTGTAGGTTAAAGAAGTATATAAGAGACAACTGAATGGTTATTTAAATAAGTATTTGAGTATGTCTTTGTAGCTATGCCTATACTTTTATTGAATTCTGTTGTACAAATAAATTTACTCTGGCTTCATTATGAAGAAAGATTAGGCTAGCTACGTTCCTAACCTAACCTTAAAAAAAAAAAAAATAATAATAAAATAGAAGAAGAAATTAACTGATTTTTAACAAATGACATAAATCCGACCAAATGCTAGGTTAACTTCATGATCGTCTATGCCAAACAATAATAGCTAATCCTTATTCTAACTAAATGGGGTTGGCTACAAGGATCCCTACCCTCCAATCAGATTTATTTGATGTCATACTAGATAGTAGTCTTAAGCTATTCATGTCTTTCTTTGCTATTTCTTCCGTGTCATTTTAGGTTTGCCCCTATTTGTATTAGTTCCTTCAATCTAAATCAAATCACTACTTAGTATTAGAGCATCTAGAGACATCCATTGACTATGGTCATGCAACCTCAACCAACTTTCTCGTAGCTTATCATATATTTTAAACAAGTGATAGAAAATATATATAAAAAAAGTGATAGACAAGTGAAAGGCAAGTGATATATATGTAAACAAGTGATGTGTATATATATATATATATATATATATATATATATATATATATATATATATATATATATATATATATATATATATATATATATATATATATATATAAACAAGTGATAGAAAATATGTGTGTGTGTGTGTGCGTGTGCGTGTGTGTGTGTCTGTGTGCATGTGTGTGTCTGTGTGCATGTGTGCCTGTGCTTGTGCTTGTGCATGTATGTGTGCGTGTGTGCATGTGTGTCTGCATGTGCATGTGCGTGTCTGTGTACGTGTGCGTGTGTGTGTGCATGCGTGTGCATGCATGTGCATGCGTGTGCATGCATGTGCATGTGCTTGTGTGTGCGTGTGTGTGAGTGTGTGCGTGTGTGTGTGTAAAATGTAGAATGTAAAGATCTTGAATCAAGACCCAAATACCTCCCGTCGCCTAGTTGTGCCATTCACGATCACATGGCTAGCCTTCACCCGATGCACATACTGATGTTTCGATATGCATGTTGGATAAAGGCCAATCTTGCTATCCTGGCTAGTGCCCCTCAAATGACAAGAGATGATTTCTTTCCCTTGAATCAACTCAATCCCAATTCAGAAGAGATCAGTGCCTACAAAAAATCTGCTTCCTAATCCACTTACACTCCAAGCAGAATGTGGAGGTGGTCTGGGTTTGATTAATTTAACTATTGGGCTTTCATTTAGCAGATTTTTCAATCAAAATTTATTGTCTATGACAATTTGTTCACTTTAGGTCTAAATAAAGAAAGGTCTTCATAGTTGGAAAAGGATGTAATGTAAAATTAGGAATATGAAGTTCGGACAGATGCCTTAACCATTTTGGGTTTGGTTGAATGGCCATATTCCTCTCCTTAGCTTCTGAGGTTGATGTCAATGAAGCCTTGGCTCCTTCCCATTTTATGTTTCAATAGATTTTCCTTTCACCAATTTTTTTTTTTTTTTTTTACTTAAAATCAGCTAAGAATGTATTAAATGAAAGTATAAGCATACCATTTTTGTCATCCCCAACTAAACGGAGTCTTACTTGTGTGTAAACAGCAAAGGATGGGAGGTGTGTGAAGATAATGGAAAAAATACAGCAGAGGTGAGTCAAATTTCCCTAAATCCATCAATCGATCAGTCCTTGGGTGCTCCCTATAGTGTTCGGAGCCGAACCGAGGTGATCCCCACTATATAGAAGTCTAAGTTTGGATTTTTAATTGCAACTTTGAGGCTATTTTCGGTGGACTTCGTAGTAAGGTCATGGGTTGCAACCTATATGGATACGTAGGTAGAGGAATTACCTTCGAAATGAAACTAGAATCGCTCAATTTCGATGTCAAATGAAGAAGATATGGCGATTTTAGTTAGATAATAAGTACAACAGGTTTTTGAAAAGTGCATTAAATACTTTTTGTAAATTATCGTAAATTGAGGACTTATTGAGTGAATTATCATAAATTCGATCGACCGAATTTCATTTTGTCATATCTTGATTATCCAACATCCAAATCAGGCGAATCAAGCTCCGTTATTCTCCATTTTTAGTCCCCTTCCATATGAGTGTGAAAACTCTGAAACAAAGTTCGTCAAAAAATTCCATAGAGGAATGAAAGCCGAAATACCACATAAAATGGAAGAAAGAGAGAAAAAAAAAAGTCAATCCAACCCAACCCAGCTCAATCCACATATGACCACACTAGTTCAGGTCAAACCAGCCCAACCTAGCTCAGGTCAACCAGGCCAAACCAATTCAGACCGTCGGTGTATGTACATGCATATTTTATATTATATAACATATTAGGTCGGTTTTTGAAGAATTGCAAAAAAGGGGAATTGGACAAAAGGGAAAGAAAGGAAAGAAGCAGATTAGGAAAGAGAAGAAAAATCGAGAGAGCAGAAAGGAAAGGAAAGAGAAGGAAGATAGGAAACAGAAGAAAGGAATGGAAAGAAACTGGAAAGAGGAGTGAGATCTAAGAGAGAATCTTGATATTAGAAAGATAGAGAGTAGAGAGAGAAGAAGGAAAAAATCAGAAAAAAAAAAGAAGAGAAAATTGAGATGGGGGAGATCGAAAGAAGAGGGGAGCCGATTGAGAATGTAAGAGAGAAGATTTGAGAGAAAAATTAGAAAGTAGGGAGAGTGAGCCAAGGGAGAAAGAGAGAAGATAGAGGGGAGAGAATGAGAAGAGAGTGAGCCTAGAGAGAAAGAGAGAAAGAGAAGACCGAGAAGAGAGAAAGAGAGAAGACAGAGAGAAGAAGAAGCAGGAAGAAGAGAAGAAGAAGCAGGAAGAAGAGAGCAAACTAGAGAAGGAGGGAAGGAGACAGATCGAGATGAAGAGAGATCGAGAGAGGGAAGATCCCACTAGCAACCCAAGGGAAGCTCTTGCCCCCATCCTTCTCTTCTTTATCCCACCAACACCCTTATTGCATCACAATATGTTGCGTCACCGCAATCCATCCTCTTTGCAACTCGGTACCGATTACCCATGTGCCCCTCCATCAACCACCGAACCACACTTGCCACATAACCCACCGACCTTACTTACACCCATCGACACCTGTGATCACACTCCCACCAACTTGCTACTCACCTACACCCTTGCGTACCTGCACCTCACCCACTGCCACCTCACCCGACACCAACCCATTCACCCTCCATCACATTCACCGAACACCCCCCACCAACCTTCAACCTTCACTGTAACCATCTTCAACCCCCACCTGATCAACCGTTACTTGCTCACCGCCGACCTTGCACCAACCCCCATCACCTTCTACTCTTACTGTAACACCCCACCATAACACTCTACCTTTTACAACCCTCTGCCAACTACCTACTACAACCCACCACCGAAACCCACTACTACAACCTACCACCATTAACCCTCATCTTCACCCACTGTCAACAACATCACCGAAAATGATCATATCACCTCCTTCATCGATCACCTTCACCACCATTACCAGATCTCTTACCACCACAGCACCCACCATCCTGCTCCAACCTATCATTATCCTCGTCTTGCAGATCAAACTGCATGCACTCATGACCTTCTCTTTTCTTTGATCAAGCCATGGATCTGAGATCTGATTAATTTTGAAATTTGTTAGTATGAGATGCATGAGATTTGATTGATTTTGATATTATTAATACGAGATGCATGAGATCTGATTGATTTTGATATTTGTTAATATGAAATGCATGTGATGTGATTGATTTTGATATTTATTAATATGAGATGCATGAGATCTTATTGATTTTGATATTATTAATATGAAATGCATGAGATCTGATTTATTTTGATATTGTCAATATGAGATGCATGAGATCTGATTGATTTTGATATTATTAATACAAGATGCATAAGATCTGATTGATTTTGATATTACTAATATGAGATCCATGAAATCTGATTGATTTTGATATTGTTAATATGAAATGCATTAAATTTGAACCTTAAATCTAGGATCTGATTTTGATATATTGTTTATGAGAAATCATTACATTAAATCTGAGCCATCGATTGTAGATATTATTTTGATATATTGTTGATGAGAAATCTATACATTAAATCTGAGCCATAAATTGATGATATGATTATTGATGCATTGATATTAGAGATACATTAGATTTGAACCATATATTGAAGATATGATCATATTGATGTATTGTGGATTAGATACTTTAAATTTGAGTCATATATTGAAATATGATTTTCGACATATGATTAATAGGAGATTAAATAAATCTGAACTAT
>JAMYWD010000992.1:0-19925 GCA_028583415.1 Protea cynaroides | reverse complement strand
TATTCTGGCATTCACATGCAGATACAAACACAAGCTCAGCCCTAAAGGAATAAAAATCAGTCTGTTCTATATGACCATTCACATAGTAAATGGTTCTAGTTTTTTACCCCGAACTTTCAAAGGAATAATGATAAAACAAAGGGTGTTGATATTTAGAATTTATTTCCATTTTGTACTGTCTTAATATAATGTAAAACAGGGCGAAAAGAATTTTTATGTATTTGAGTAAAGATTGGATTGCAAATTAGTTCCATTAACTGAGTATAAATGTTATGATGCACGTTACGACTATACCACCCACAGTAGTGACCTTCGGCCCACTGTAAAGCAACTATGGATGTATTCAATTAGTGTTCTAGAACTTGAAATTTTGAATGCTGATGGGCTCCACCCAATGAAAACAGGTTCCATCATGGACAACGTAAGCCCAAAGTTCAATAAGCAATACAGTTGGGAGGTCTATGATCCATTTACAGTTGTCACCATAGGTGTGTTTAACACTAGCCAGCTGTGGGAGAATGGTACAAAAGGTAATAGGGTTATGAAAGTTGGGAAGTTAAGGACACATTTCTCAAGACTCGAGTGTGAGACTCGCCGTGGGTACACACTTTTATCCATTGTTAGTCTTACATCCAAACATGGTACCTAGTATCAGCTATGCTTGCACCTATGCTCATCGCACTAGTCTCGAGTACAGATTATTATGTGGTGGGTTGTGTTGACCTTTGGATTGTAATTGTTGGCAAAATTAGTTTAGTTTGAGGAGAGAGAATGTCTGTGGACCCCACTGATGATGTGTCAGTGATTCTAATGCAAAGACAGTGTTACACAGTGTTGGGCATCTTCTGAAGCATGAAAAATAGAGGGAGTCTGTAGAGAGAGAAAGAAGAGAGAGAAGATGTAGAGAGAGAATGAGGAGAGAGAAAAATAGTGGGTGGGACCCACTATGCCAAGGTGGTGTGCCACCATGGTAGCCAGCCTGGCCGAGGGCCTCGGCACCACAGTGGCTACCCCACATGACCAGCCAGCCAGTCAAATGGCCAGCCGCAAGGCAGTGCCACTCACCAAGCAACAGCAACCCGCAGGCCCACTGCCACATGGCCCCTAGCCGCTCCCCCGGCAAGCGCCCACCAAGTGTTCGATGAAAATCCTAGAGAGAGACAAATTCGGCCTAGAGAGAGGACCTCTCGGGTAGAAATCCGTCTACAGAGTTTATTGCATGAAAGATTGATTACAGAGGTGATTTTCGGATTTGCTATGGGCATTTTCGTCAAGTAAAAAGAGAGAAAATTCCAGATCATCAGTCAAGGTGAAGCCACGTGTGTGAAATGCCGATCGGACAGCTCAAAAAGATGCGGGCTACTCTGTGGCGTGGTGGTCGCGTCAAGATTCGGCTGTGCATTTAACTATTGGGCGAATGCAAGTTATCGTCGTGCTCTCTGTTGCATGTATGTGCCTTGATTCTATGTGGCGCACGTGGGGTGTGGCGGCGGCTCTGATCTGAATCTAACGGATATCGTCGAGTTCGTTTTCGTTGATGCGATATATCCAGATCTATGGCACATATTCGATCCCGCCTTTTCTGTTCGATCCAGCGGCGGTTATCAGAGATGCTACGATCGACCAATCAGAACTCGACAACGCAGAGGCGGCTCGGCTATGGAGCGACGCAGGTGCATAGAGTCGTTTGGAAAGATTCCCTTTCCTTATATATTACTGGCCAAACTTCAAACTACCATAAATTCTTCATCCGAGTTCCAAATCAGACGGTTCAACTTGTACTTTCCTTATTTTTGAGCCCTCTACCTATTGGGCGCCGTTGGTGGTCGAAACATTGCTGAGAAAAATCGAAAAGAGTGCTTTGAAGCTTAACAGAGGGTTTTTCTAGGTTTTCATATTCTGTGGGATGATCAATCACCAACTACCTCTTCTCTATGCATTAATGGAGTGCTGAATCTCTGTGAGAGGTTGGTAGGCTTTTTATTTTTCCACTCATGGTGATTATGGGTTGTGTGGAAGAGATTGAAAGTCTATGAGCAAGGTGTGCTTTATGAATCAAGTTTTACTATCATTGAAGGTTGTTCAAGGTTTCTCAAAGCAGTGTAGAGCTTCAAAAATTATTGCTGGCCATTCAAGAATATCGGTTGTGAGATTTTCTCATTCCCTATCTTTTTAATGTTTTCTATGCACTGTATGCTACTATAGGTGAAAAGAAAAAGTAGAATACCTATCTAGTTTGTGGGTTTCATTGTAGGACAATTCTTATAAGCCCCAAAAATATTTTATTTGTGGTGTGTTCAGTGGGTGCTGGACACTGGCTGTTAAGCCTGAATCTTGGCATTGTTACGCCCTCTCAATTTTATGCTGAGAAAATCTAGGGTTAGTATTCTTGTCTGTAAGAGACTAAAAGTTGAGTATTGAGTAAGTACGGAGCACGTGGGGCATTACTCCGGGGACTAGCCATTACATACTGTGGTGGTGAACCACGTAATATCTCTATGTTCTTTGTGCTTGTTTTCTAGTATATTTTGGAGTGTGTGGAATGGCTTGCAGGGTAGGTGTGCAAATCTGGTAGACCTGGCCACTGAGTGGTAGCGAGGTGGATTTGCATATGCTTGTGTGTATATAAAAAATCAGATATCCATCAGCTCTGGGCAGTAGTGAATTTATCAGAGAAAAGTTTCAGACACTGATTCACCCCCCCTCTCAGTGTCATATCAAGTTCATCAATTGGTATCAGAGCACCAGGCTCAGTGATCGCTTAATCAGCAACTGAGAAGATCAGAATAAAGATATGACACCTAGGGATGGTTTTAACAAGCCCCCCATTGTTTAATGGGACGGATTTTGTTTTTTGAAAAAGAAGAATGGAGGTCTATGTAAGATCTCTTGGTTATGATGTTTGGACTTCTGTTGAAAATGACTACACTCCACATGACACAAATGCTCTCACTGCAGTAGACAAGAAGAATTTTGAGAATAATAGAAAGGCTCTCAATGCCATTCAAGGGGGACTGACAAATAGTGAACTGGCTAAAATCATGGATTACAAGACAACAAAGGAAGTTTGGGATAGACTGATCAACATATATGAAGGAGATAAGACGATCAAGACTGTCAAGCTGCAAACATTCAGAGGTCAGTTTGAGAATCTGAAGATGAATGAGGATGAGACCATTGATCAATACATGAACAGGGTTAATGAAGTGGTCAATTCCATTAGAGGACTTGGTGAAGACCTAAAAGGTCATATTGTGTGTCAAAAAATATTAAGGTCTCTTACTCCAAAATTTGAGTCAAAAGTATCAGCTCTTGAAGAGACCAAGGACTTGGAACAGGTTACTATTGATGAGATTCATGGAGCCTTAACAGCTTTTGAGATGAGGGTTGATCCAGGAACCACTAGTGACAAGCAGGTAGCTTTCAAGGCTATGAAGAAGCTGAAAATTTCTGAAAAACCAAATGAGGAAGAAAGTGAAGATGAGGCCACAGCTCATTTCACTAGGAAATTGAAGAAGGGTACAGAAAAGTATAAGAACAAGCTTCCATTCAAGTGCTTCAATTGTGGTAAAGTTGGACACTTCGCTGCAAAGTGCCTAATGAAGAGTAAGTTTGACAGTGAGAAGATGATAGAAAAAGCAAGTTTAAAGGAAAGAAAAACTACAACTTCAAGAAAAACAGGTCCAACAGAAAGAGTTTTATCTCTAAAAGAAGCACTGAAACCTCAGATGATGATTCTAATGAAATCTCAGAAGATGAGCCTAGTGAGGCTTTCTTCATGGTTTTTATTGAAGATCAGGAGGAAAACAAAAATAAAGAAAAATTTTCCTCAAAAAACAATGAAGAAGGCATTGTGGAATCTATCTCTAGTAGTGAAGAAGAGAGGGAGAATGAAATTTCAAGCTCTGGTGATGATAAAGAAGGTGAGGTGAATTTTGAGGAAGAGTTTGCAGCAGCTATGAAGGGACTCAAGAAATAAAGGAAATATAATAAGCTTGCCTCACAAGAAGTTAAAAAGCAGAAAAAGTTAATTCAAGATTTGAGAGTTCATGATGTAGAATCCAAGAAAATTATTGAAAATCTCAAGACTCAGCTTGGACAGGCATCTACAGACCACTCCAAATTAATGACTGAGAATGCAAGTTTGAGAGCTCAACTTGAGATACAAGTCCCTGTGATGAGTAAATTTGAAGAGCTTGAGAAGGAATTTATTCTGTTAAAATCAAAGGTGACTGAGTATGAAAAAGAAGAGCTTGAAAGACAACAAAAATTGAACATACCTGATGAACCAAGCAATACTACAGTGCACCCTAGAAGCAGCAAGCTAGATGGAATTATAAATTCTCAAAGACCTTTCAATGTAAAATTTGGTCTTGGTTTTGATAAGGGAGATACTTCTAATAATGCAAACTCAAATAGGAAAGGTCTCATCTCTTTTGTGAAAGAGAGTGGAAAGGGCAAGGCTCCTATGGTTTATGTTCAAGAAGAAAATCATGTTCCTATTCCACAGACTAATAATGCAAGACAAAGTAGGAGAGTGGAGAAGAGTAACGTCTATGGAGGAAATTATCCCAGTGCACCGCAGAGATAGATGAGGTACATGGCTTCTTCTAGGCCAAGATCTTATTTTCAGGGATATTGTTATAAATGCAATACTTATGGTTACAAGATAGCTACCTACAAATTCAATCTGAGAGAAGTTAGATTTGAAAGTAGAAATCAGTTTGCTCCCCTTGAAGAAAATTTTGTTGAGTGCTATAACTGTAACAATTTTGGACATATAGCAAGGAACTGCAGAACCATCTTTCCCCCTATGCCACCTCCACAGAGACAGTATGACAGAATTAAAAGCAAGATTCCAAGACAGAAGCAAGATGAAAGATCAAAAATAAAGAAAAGAATTTGGATTCAAAAAAATAGCTCTTTGGTTGTACAGACAGCTTTCAAGGCACAAAATAGTTCTACACCATGGATTCTTGACAGTGGATGTTCAAGTCACATGACAGGAGAAGGTAAGAGGCTTCAGAAGCTTCAACATTATGAAGGAGGCCCAGTCAAGTTTGGTAATGATATTGGTGCAAAGATTGTTGGAAAGGGAAGCATTAGTCTCAACAATGGGAAGGTAAAATCTCATGAGGTTCTCTATGTTTCAGGTTTGAAACATAATCTATTGAGTGTCACTCAGCTTTGTGATAGGGGTCACAGAGTAATTTTCAGTGATCAAGGATGTGAGATTCGAAGGACTGACAGTGGAAAATTGATGGGTGAAACATGAGTGTCAGTCAGCTTTGTGATAGGGGCCACAGAGTAATTTTCAGTGATCAAGGATGTGAGATTCGAAGGACTGAAAGTGGAAAATTGATGGCAACTGGAAAGAGAACATCAGAAAATCTTTATACATTGTCTGAAGATTTTCAAGAAAATTGCATGTTGAGCCAAGAAGAAGAAACATGGCTATGGCACAAAAGATTGAGGAATATTGTCTTTGAAAATTTAACAAAGATTTTCAATAAAAATGCTATGAGAGATATCCCTTATTTGAAGAAGCCCACCAATGACATATGTGCATCTTGTCAGAAAGGGAAGCAGACAAGAGCATCATTTAAACCAAAAGATTACCATACTACTCATCCACTTGAGATTGTTCACACAGATCTATGTGGGCCAGTGAGAACACAGAGCATCTCAAGAGAGAGGTATTTTATTCTATTCATAGATGACTACTCCAGGATGACTTGGGTGATGTTCTTGAAAAATAAGTCAAAGGCTCTTGCAAAGTTTAAAATCTTCAAAGCTCAAGTTGAAAATGAGACAGGAAAGAAAATTAAATGTTTGAGGTTTGACAAGGGAGGAGAATACACCTGGATTAATTTTGCAGAGTTTTGTTCTGAGAATGGCATCAAGCGACAGACTTCAGCTCTTAGAACACCACAGCAGAATGGTGTTGCAGAAAGAAAGAATAGAACTGTTCAAGAGATGGTCAGGACTATGTTGACAAAAAATGACATGGGGAACAAATTCTGGAGAGAAGCAGTGCATACAGCAGTATATGTTCAGAACAGGTGTATGTTGAGACAACATAAAGACAAGACTCCCTATGAATTATGGTTTGGTAAAAAAGCCACAACAAAGCATTTCAAGGTGTTTGGTAGTAAATGTTATATCAAAAACACTAATCATGATTTAGGAAAGTTTGATGATAGGGAATATGAAGGAATTTTTCTTGGCTATTCCACCTCTAGTAAAGCATATAAATGTTACAACAAGAAGCTTGGTAAAATTGTTGAGAGTGCAGATGTGAGAGTTGATGAGCACAAAAATTCTCCTACAGAGCCAAACAGTGATCCTCCTATTTTTGAAGATTTGGACAGTGAGAAGAATGACAGTGAAACAGAAAAAGAACAAAATATGACAAATGTGCTAGAACAGAGAGCAGTGGTTGATACAGAAGAAAGAGAAGAGCAGTCAGATTCTGAGGCAGATAGGCAAAACAAAAGTGGCTCAAGCAGAGTAAAAAAGAATCATCTTGAACAATTGATTCTTGGTGATCCCTCAGCCGGTATGCAAACAAGGAAGGTGAAACAACCAAAACAAATGTTTTCTTTATTATCTCACATTGAACCAAAGTCGGTTGCACAGGCATGTGAAGATGCTAGTTGGCTCAAGGCAATGAATGAAGAGTTGGATCAAATAGAGAAAAATAAAACTTAGGAATTAGTGCCAAGACCTACAGATAAGAATGTTATTAACACTAAATGGGTCTACAGGAACAAACTTAATGAAGATGGCAAAATTGTAAGGAACAAGGCCAGATTGGTTTGTAAAGGATATGCTCAGGTTGAGGGCATTGATTTTGAAGAAACATTTGTTCCTGTGGCTAGGTTGGAAGCAATCAAGATGTTTCTTGCCTTTGCAGTGCACAAGAACTTCAAAGTTTATCAGATGGATGTAAAATCAGCTTTCTTAAATGGTGACTTGGAAGATGAGGTATACATTAAGCAACCAGATGGATTCCAACTGAGTGAGGACCCTACACTTGTTTGTAAATTGAAGAAAGCATTGTATGGGTTGAAGCAAGCACCAAGAGCATGGTATTCAAGACTGGATAATTATCTCTGCAAGTTGGGTTTCAAAAAAGGTCTGGTTGATAGCAATTTATATGTTAAATCTATTTATGGTAGTCAGACAGTTGTGGTTGTATATGTAGATGATATCATCTTTGCAGGCCAAAAGGATGAATTATGTCAGGACTTCGCTCAGAGAATGCAAGATGAGTTTGAGATGTCCATGATTGGGGAACTTTCTTATTTTTTAGGTCTGTAGATCAGTCAGTTAAAGAATGAATTATTTTTATCTCAGACTAAATATGTGAAAGAAATATTGAAGAAGTTCACAATGGAAGACTGTACACCAATGAGCACTCCAATGATGACAAGCTGCAAGCTAAGCAGAGATGATGACTCTCCATCAGTTAACCACACTATGTATAGGTCAATGATTGGAAGTCTGCTTTACTTGACTGCTACAAGACCAGATATTCTACAGTCTATTTGCATGGTAGCTAGATATCAAGCTGGCCCAAAAGAGACACACGCCGTAGCTATGAAGAGAATTTTTAGATATCTGAAGGGACTATGGACTATGGTCATTGGTATGCAAAAAGCAAGGATCTGAAATTATCTTCTTACTCAGATGCAGATTGGGCAGGATGTGTTGATGATAGGAAGAGCACTAGTGGAGGTGCTTTTATCTTGGTAGAAATTTGGTGGCTTGGCACAGTAAAAAGCAGGAGTCAGTGTCATTATCTATGGCAGAGGCAGAATACATTGCAGCTACCCCATGTTGCACACAGGTGTTATGGATGAAGCAGATGTTGAAGGATCTAGGCATTGAGTCAGAAAAACCTATTTCTATGTTTTGTGATAACACTAGTGCCATAAATATATCTAAAATCCAGTTATGCACTCCAGGACGAAGCACATAGCCATTCAGTATCACTTCTTGAGAGAGAAGGTCCTAGAAGGAGAAGTTCAGTTAAAGTTCATTCCCACAGTAGAGTAGATTGCAGATATCTTCTCAAAGCCACTTCCCAGAGAACAGTTTGATTACTTGAGACAGAAGTTGAGAGTGGTTATCCTCCCCAAGCATTAAGGAGCTTGGTGTAAGGGGGAGCAGTGTTTGGTTGTTCTATTAATATTTTTTTTGCTCCCTATGTAGGACTCCGGGGGAGTCCGTTGATATTTTTTGTGTTCCTATGGTGTTGAGTTTGTGTTTCTGGAGCGCCCATAGGATTGAGAAGTAGTGGTGGGCACTCATATGTGGCATTTCCCTTTGTTCTTGTTGTCAAAGGGGGAGAGATATTTCATGAACAGAGTGGGTTGCCAACAATTCCAAAGCGGGGAGATTGTTGACCTTTGGATTGTAATTGTTGGCAAATTGGCATAGTTTGAGGAGAGAGAGTGTCTGTGGGCCCCACTGATGATGTGTTAGTGATTCTAGTGCAAAGGTAGTGTTACACAATGTTGGGCATCTTCTAAAGCATGAAAAATAAAGGGAGTATGTAGAGAGAGAAGATGTAGAGAGAGAATGAGGAGAGAAAAAAATAGTGGGTGGGACCCACTACGCCGAGGTGGCGTGCCACCATGGCAGCCAGCCTGGCCGAGGGCCACGGCACCAAAGTGGCTGCACCACATGACCAGCCAGCCAGTCAAATGGCCAGCCGCAAGGCAGTGCCACGCACCAAGAAGCAGCAGCCCGCAAGCCCACTACCGCATGGCCCCTAGCGGCTCCCCCAGCAAGCGCCCACCAAGTGTTCGATGAAAATCCTAGAGAGAGACTAATTCGACCTAGAGAGAGGACCTCTCGGGTAGAAATCCGTCTACAGAGTTTATTGCATGAAAGATTGATTACAGAGGTGATTTTCGGATTTGCTATGGGCATTTTCATCAAGTAAAAAGAGAGAAAATTCCAGATCATCAGTCAAGGTGAAGCCACGCGTTTGAAATGCCAATCGGACAGCTCAAAAAGATGCGGGCTACTGTGTGGCGCTGTGGTCGCGTCAAGATTCGGCCACACATTTAACTATTGGGCGAATGCAAGTTATCGACGTGCTCTACGTTGCATGGTGTATGTGCCTTGATTCTATGTGGCGCACGTGGGGTGCGGCGGCGGCTCTGATCCGAAACTAATGGATATCGTCGAGTTCGTTTTCGTTGACGCGATATATCCAGATCCTATGGCGCATATTCGATCCCGCCTTTTTCTGTACGATCCAGCGGTGGTTATCAGAGATGCTATGATCGACCAATCAGAACTCGACAACGCAGAGGCGGCTCGGCTATGGAGCGGCACAGGTGCATAGAGTTGTTTGGAAAGATTCCCTTTCCTTATATATTACTAGCCGAACTTCAAACTGCCATAAATTCTTCATCCGAGCTCCAAATCAGACGGTTCAACTTGCACTTTCCTTATTTTTGATCCCTCTACCTATTGGGCGCCGTTGAGGGTCGAAACATTGCTGAGAAAAATCGAAAAGAGTGTTTTGAAGCTTAACAGAGGGTTTTTCTAGGTTTTCGTGCTCTGTGGGATGATCAATCACCAACTACCTCTTCTTTATGCATCAATGGAGTGTTGAATCTCTGTGAGAGATTGGTAGACTTTTTATTTTTTCACTCATGATGATTATGGGTTGTGTGAAGGAGATTGGAAGCCTATGAGCAATGTGTGCTCTGTGAATCAAGTTTTACTATCATTGAAGACTGTTCAAGGTTTCTCAAAGCAGTGTGAAGCTTCAAAAATTATTGCTGGCCATTCAAGAATATCGGTTGTGAAATTTTCTCATTCCCTATCTTTTAAATGTTTTCTATGCACTGTATGCTAGTGTAGGTGAAAAAAAAAGTAGAATACCTATCTAGTTTGTGGGTTTCATTATAGGACAATCCTTATAAACCCCAAAAATATTTTATTTGTGGTGTGTTCAGTGGGTGTTAGACACTAGCTGTTAAGCCTGAATCTTGACGTTGTTTCGCCCTCTCAGTTTTATGCTGGAAAAATCTAGGGTTAGTATCCTTGTCTGTAAGAGACTAAAAGTTGAGTATTGAGTAAGTACGGAGCCCGTGGGGTATTACTCCGTAGACTAGTCATCACATACTGTGGTGGTGAACCACGTAATATCTCTGTGTTCTTTGTGTTTGCTTTCTGGTATATTTTGGAGTGTGGGAATGGCTTGCAGGGTGGGTGTGCAAATCTAGTAGACATGACCACTGAGTGGTAGCGAGGTGGATTTGCATACGCTTGTGTGTATATAAAAAATCAGATATCCATCAGCTATGGGCAGCAGTGAATTTATCAGAGAAATGTTTCAGACACTGATTCACCCCCCTTTCAGTGTCATATCAAGTTCATCAGGTTGGATGCTAGGAGCAATGTTTTTTGTACTTTTAACCTATATTATCAGATGGCTAATCAGTGGAAAGGAGCATGGCAGTCCTCAATGCGAGTAATGTCAATGATATTTGTTCTCCGACAACTATACCTTCAGCAGAATCTTGAGGACAAGGTTCTTATATATGGGGATCGCAATGTTATGATCCCACATTGGATCCGATACACGCCAAAGTATGGTTCTTAAATCTTGGGGCTCTCCCACCTAATAGGCTAATCTTTTGGGTTGGACTCCCCCTTGGGCTTGAGTTGTAATATTGGTGCTTTCACTGAGAGAACTTTTTCTATGGTAGAAGGAACTCACCTCCGCAAGTTGGAAGAGACTGTGAAATCACTCGGAGAAGTTATGGCAACACAGGAAGGGCGAATGGAATCGTTCGAGAATACTCTGCGTGATTAGCAGCGGACCATCTTAGAGCTCTCTCAACTCTTGACCTCCATGGAGGAGAAACTCGATCGGCTCTTATCATGGTCCGCGGCCACCTCTCTGCCCCCTACAAACCCTATGGCCATCAACCCTTCCCTGGTTTCACCACTTCATGTTTCCTTTTCATTGCCCCGTCCGGTCCCTACATCCCACCGCTCTGATTCCCTTAGGCTTGAACAGACAATTCGTCTTCCACAAACCCTTGTTCCTTCTTCACACCCCAAGCCAGCGACCAACCCTTCATCACCTCCTATTTCTTCTCCCATTCCCAACCCTCTCATTTCTGTCACTTTGTTTCTGAAGTTTAGGTTTGCAAATCCACAGATTAAACCTGCTTCAACAGGGATTCCATTATATAGGCAACCATTTAGACCTCAAACACCGACTGGAAGATCAACAGTAACAACACCGGCTAAACCCTCAAGACCTTTCACGCCTACCTCGAGGACCATCGAACCTCTTTCACCTCTCCCTATCCGTATGAACCTTCCTACCTTAGTTCGCCTTCATGACCGACCCCCTCCAGCTAGGCATTGCTTCAAACATCTGGCATTCGTCGGTGATTCCATGGCCAGAAACCAAGTGGAGTCCCTCTTCTGCCTACTGTCCACCACCTCTTCCCCTGTCTTGTTGGATACCCTTGTGTCGGGAGGTGTTCTTGGGGTGGAAGCGGTGACCCTTACTTTTATGGTTGGAGGCTTGCAAGAAGCTTATCTGGCTGCAAAACCCTTATTTCTTTCAATGGGAAATTGCACAATTTATTGTGGTGGGAATGAAAATGGCGTTGCAGCAAGGATCTGTTATAATTTGGCCATGGCTATTGGTTTTAAATATGATGGGAATTCCTTTGATAATGGTACAAATGCCCTCCAGAACCAATCATCGCTTCCAGACAGCAAAAATAAGAGCAATGGTTTGGTCAAAGGCCAGCCAATACTGAACCACGTATTATGCATAGAGAAATCTGTTGTGCGGAAAAAGCCCAAGTTCTTAGAAATCGCAGCTAGAATTTATCACAGTTTCGATTTCGAAGAGGATGGCTCTGCCATGGCTCAGGAAGGAGAACGCGACTAGCTGTTTGGGCAATTTGGTGTCGTCATCAGACCAAGATTTGAAGCTTTTGGTGGCCAGGGAAAGTGGGATCAAATGCCCTAAGAACTATTGGGAAGCAGCTCCATCTGTTCGGAATCTTGAAGATGTGGTAGGATTATTGAGTGGAAGTATTTCCTCTTTCGGTCGATCTTACTTCCGTCGTCATTGATGGCCTGTGCAACGGTGTCACCTGTATAGCTCTGTTCTGGCTCGATGGCTGTCCCGATGGTTTTGTGTTGTTTGTGTGCTTTATCTGGGCCATCAATTTGAGCGGTTCCAGGGAAAACTTGGAACAAAGGGCGGAACAGTGCGATGAGATCTTCATTGGGTTGGAAGATCAAGTGGCTGGGAGAGAACTGATCATTAGAGGGTGGGCAAAATGAGTTTTAAGGGGAGAATGTCAAATTATTTTAAAGACAAAAATACCTTTAATGGGTGTAAAATGACCTAAATGGGTTTACTGTTAAATAATGAATGCTAAAATGGGTTTTGGCCATTTGGGTTTTTAGATGAAAAAAGAGAGAGAACTGTTGACGTGTTTGTAGTTTTTGATGTCAAAAAGAGAGCGGCTTTAGCAAACGAAGAAGAAAAAGAGAAACTAGTTAGTTTTTCGAGGTGGGAGAGAGGAAAAGAAAGAGAAAGAACCCAGCTTTGCTCTGTGGCATGCGTGAAATATCACCAACAAGAAATGGAAGCTCATCTCGTTTATTAATGGAGTTTCAGTCCAGAAACAACAAAAAGATGAGAAACCCAGTTGTTGTTGGAACTTCTGATGCAAAAGGAAGACATAGTAGACCATTTTGGGGGAAGAAAAACAGGGGATAAAAAAAAGATCAAGAGGATGGGCTGCTGTTATTCAAGAATAGCGAGAGAAGAGATTGTTTCACGTTGCAAGGCTAGAAGAAGATACATGAAGGAGTTCGCAAGGGCTTGTCAAGCTTTCTCCGTAGCACACAGCATGTATATTCAGAACACTTCGAGGAACAGGTTCGGCTCTGCTTCAATTCGCCAACGCTGAAACTACTTTGCATCAAAACCAACATCATCTTCAGAACCACCTCCCTCTACTCCCTTCACCGCTAACTCCGCCACAGCTGAGACGCCAACTCATAGAGAAGAAATCGCTAAGACGCCAACTCGTGGAGAAGAGAAAAAAGATGAACCTAGGGTTTTGTTGGGAGGACTTAACAACAAACCCATTTAGGACATTTTACACTCATTAGGGGTATTTTTGTCATAAAATTTTTTGACATTCTCCCGTTAAGTTATAAGTAACGGCGTGGGTGAGAGTGTAGGAAAATATTGTTAGAGGAGTAGTCTGTGTAACTTTTGTAAAGTCAGGATAATTCTGTGTAGTTTCTCAATTGTAGAGGGGGCGTTTGTGTAATTTTCCCTATATATATATATATATATATATATATATATATATATATATATATATATATATATATATATATATATATATATATATATATATATAAGTACCACTGTTTATGTTCGTGGTGATGGTCCGATGGAGAAGGGAATCCAATATACAACAGCATGACTTTATGTTCAGTACTTATCTACAATATTGAAGTTGTTTTGTTTGATGATAATTGTTGGAACCTTGGCCAATTTAAGCAGTACGGAGTGAGTACAAGCAAATGATGTGGTAGAGTGCAGACATCTTATGTGAGTTGTCATTGTTGGCAACTTTGGCTAATCAATACTGGGGAAAAAGAGTGTCTGAGGCCCTTCTGATGATGTGGCACAATAGTTGATGAGAGAGTCTACCAGAAAGAAGAGAGAGAAGATGAGGAGAGATAAAGAAGAGAGAGAAAGAGGAGAGAGAAAGAAGAGAGAGAAAGTGGGCCATGTGGGTCCCACATGAGGTGGCCAGGCCAACAGGCCATGCCTACCCAGGAACACAAGGCTACAAGGCATGCCTGCCCAGCTGCCTTGTGCACAAGGTACGACAGGCCATGTAGAAGCACAGCTCAATCCAACTATGCCGCGCACAGCAAGCCAGCAGCAGCATAGCACAGCCGCGCAGCCAGCCTCGAGCAGGTCAGCAAGGCTCATAAGCCCGTACTGCCCGCAAACCAGCAGTAACACCCACCGCAAGCTTGCAGCACCCGCAAGGCAAGCCAGCCGTGTGCGGGCAAGGTGCACAACAGCAGCATGCCCCACACCTGTTCAACCATTTGCCGCAGAGAAGGAACCCCACAGCACCCTACTGGAGTTCCCTTCTTTGTAGGTGATACTTTCAGGATACAGAGGCCATTTTTGCATTTCTCAGGGGCATTTTGGTCCTTGGAAAAAAGAGAAGATTCGAAATGGAGGGACAGGGATGAGCCACATCTTCGTGATTCCAATCTAGCAGCATGAAAAAAAGCGGGATCCTATGTAGCGCGTGCGCTCCATCAAGATGCTCCCGCACTTGTGGTCATTGGATGGAGCATCTTAATACCATAGTCCGCGTCATGTGGAGCTCGATCCAGGATTCAGTGTGGTGCACGTATGAAACAGTGACGAAAAGATACAGATCTGATGGCCACAATGAATCCCGATCATGTCTAACGCGATGAGGAAGATCTGACGGCCAAACTGATTTCCTGCTTTCCTCTGACCGATACAACAGCGGATCTTAAAGATTCTCTAGCCAGCCAATCGTTACTCGACAGCGGACCTGTTGTGTCAGTGGCAGCGCGGCTACGGTGCGTCGCGGGTGCACGAATGTTCTTCTGAAGATTCCATTTCTTATAATCCTAACGGCTAGACTTTGGATGGCCATATCTTGGCCGTCCGATCTCGGATTTGGGTGATTCAAATTGCTCTGGACTTGTCTATTCTAGAATTATCGACCTGCAACAGAAAAAAAGAATTTTGGAGTGAAAAAGCTACGGGTTTTTGAGAAAAAGGGTTTTAGGGCTCTCCTTGAGTGAAAAATCCATCTCCACTTACCTCTCTCTGATATTAATGGTCATTTGAAGCTTTGGAGAGGTAGTGTGAGCATGTGGTGAGAGTTTGGTGTGGATGATGTTGTGCGAGAAGCGTTGGGAGAGTATCAAAGTCCCATTTTGTTGAAGAAGCTTACCCACCACCATTGGAGAGCTTGGGAAGCCCATTTGGTGAGTACCACACATGCCGTGATCACGCTGGGAAGGTAATCACTCACACAAACCCTATTTATTTGTACCAATGCCATATGGGAAGGGTTTGGAATCTTTATTTGAAAAAATACATTGTAACCTGTCAAGTTGGGGGCTTGACAGGAATGAGGGTTGTTGCCTAAGACTCAGTTGCAGCTGAGAATGTTGTCGATGTTGTAGCATCTGGGTTGTAGGTGCAACCATAGCATTAAAGTAGTGTATTGGGTATAATACGAAACCCTGGTTAGGGTATTGTCCCGTGGAATAGCCATCACAGTGTGTGATAGGTGAACCACGTTACATAGTGTGTCATGTGGATGTGCCTATTTTTGTTGTGCATGTGAAGTACGTGGGTTGCAGGTCTGGGTGTATACACTTGGTAGGCCAAGCCTGGTATGGATACCTGTAAGTGTGTGGCATGGTGTGTTACACGAAATGTGTTAATAGGGCAAACGTATGAATGACCACCCCAGTCAGCTCAAGGCAACAAAGCATTAACAGACAGCTCTTGGCAGTAGTGTGTGTTTTTTATTGGGCAGACTTCACATAGTAGAAAAGAATTTTAGTGGTCACTGATTCACCCCCCCTTAGTGTGAACCTGGGAATCACAATTGGTATCAGAGCATAGGTTCCCAAGAGAAGATGACTAATAGCTTTGGGTACTGACAGGATTGAGAGAAAGTGAAAAATGGCATCCAGTGAAGATAACCACAGGCATGAAAGAATTCCCCTATTTAACGGGTCCAACTACAGTGTATGGAAGGTCAAGATGGAAGCGTACCTGATATCTCAAGGCTATGGAGTCTGGCTTGCAGTAAAGAATGGGTACACACACCCCACAGAAGACATCACAGATGCAGTGGAAATGAAGAAAAGGAAAAATGAAGCTAAAGCAGTCACAACTCTTCTAGCATCCCTTGTTAGCAATGAGCTCACCAGAGTAATCAGTTGTCCTACCTCCAAAGAAATTTGAGACAAACTGAAAAGTGTGCATGAAGGAGACAATAAGATAAAAGAGGCTAAGTTACAAATTCTGAGATCTCAGTTTGAGAGTCTGAAGATGTTTGAAGGATAAACCATTGAGTTCTATCTCAACGGGGGTGAATGGCATCACCAATGCAATCAGAGCATTGGGTGAAGAGATAATGGAGATACATGTTGTCAAGAAAATCCTAAGGACTCTGCCCAAGCTATACAATGCCAAGGTGTCAGCACCTCGATTTTGCCATTGCGGGGATCCCCGCTCTCATTGAGGTACCATACGCAATGAGAGGGGTGTAAAAAAAAAAAAAAAAAAAAAAAAAATATATATATATATATATATATATATATATATATATATATATATATATATATATATATATATATAATAATTATAATAATAATAAGAAAACAAAAATAATATATATAAAAAAATATATATAAATAATGAATGAAACAATATATATATATATATATATATATATATATATATATATATATATATATATATATAAAATAATAAAAAAAGTCTTGATCCCTTAAAGAAGGGATCGAGATATAAAAAACAAAAAAAAGACAAAAAAAGACAATCTCTGATCCCTAAAAGGGGATCGAGAGACAAAAAAAAAGTGTCCGATCCCCCCCCCCTTTTCTTTTGATGGTATAAGAAGGAGCAGCAGCTGCTTCTCCTAAGGGGAGAAACCAGAGGAAAAAAAAAAGATCGAAGCAGAGGGAAGAAAAGAGAAAGAAAGAGGAAGGAGGGAGAAGAAAGAAGAAGAGGGAGAGAGGAGAAGAAGGCAGCGGCAGCAGAGCCGCCGCCGTCGAAGGGGAAGAAGGAGGACCTGCTGCTCCAAAGGAAAAAAAAAAAAAAAGGAAGCAGGGAAAGAAGAAAGAAGGGAAGGGAGAAGAAAGAGAGAGGGAGAAAGGAGAAGAAGGCAGAGGCAGCAGAGCCGCCGCCGTCGAAGAGGAAGGAGCAGCTCTACTGCTGCTCCAAAAAAAGGAAAAAAAAAAAGAAGAAGAAGAAGAAGAAAAAAAAGAGAAGCAAAAGAAGAAGAAGGCAGCGGCAGCAGGGCCGCCGCCGTAAAAGGAAAGGGAGCAGGGCTGCTCCTTCAAAGAGAAAAAAAAAAAAAAAAAAGGCAGAAGAAGGAGAAGAAGGCGGTGGCACTACCGCCGCTGCCGTGGAGGGGAAAGAGGGAGCAGCTACAGAAAGCTGCTCCAAGGAGTGAAAAAAATTCCAGCAAGAAGGAGAAGAAAGGGGCGACAGCACAGCCGCCGCCGTTGTGGAAGCGACAGCACCACCGCCGCCGTGAAGGAAGGAGCAGCTTTTCCCCCCTTTTTTTGTCGGCAATCTCGGTCAACAGGTTTATTTTTATTTATTTTTTTTTTTTTCAAGTGATTGCTTTGGTTTGTTTTGGTCTAGGACGGGTTCTAATTTGGTTGGGTCTAAGTGAGGGCCGGTTTGGATTGGTCCGACCATATAATTAAAAATTTAATGTAATTGGTCCAACCATATGATGAGAATTTTAATATGATTGGTCCGACCATGTGATCGAAATTTTAATGTGGTTGATCCAACCACATGATCTGAATTTTATGAGATTTAATCATGACTACATAATTGGGATTTTAATGAGTTGATCTTAACCATTGATTTAAAATTTTGATGTGATTAAAGTACGTCCATTGATCATAAATTTTTAATGTGAATTTTAATATGATCATTAGATGTGATTTTAAGTAATCTGAACCATTAGATTGTCTTTGGGAGTGACTTTAATCAATATGAGCAGTTAGATTATCATGATAAGCGATATGAACCGTTAGATTGTCTTTGGAAGTGATTTAAATGATTCTGAACCGTTAGATTATCATTTTGAATGATCTGAACCATTGGATGTTCACCATAAGTGTCTTAGATGAATCTGGACCATTGGATCTTCATCATGGATGCTTAAAATGAATTTAAACCGTTGGATTGTCTTTTTGAGTATTTTAAATGAATCTGGTCCTGTTTATGGTGGTTTAAATATTAAGATCAAACCTGGTTCGGGTTAAACCATGTTTATTTTAATAACCAAGTCCGAGTTGTGTGGGAGTGGATTGGTTTGGTTCATTTTGCTTTGGCTTTATGGACCTGGTTTAGGTATAGCATGATTTAGGTTTTGCTTGACCTGAGTTAGATTTGGTTCATCTCAGTCCGGTTCAATGTTGGTTCTGGTTTGGCTGAGTGTTGTACTCATGTCTTCTTTTATCTTTTTATCTCATGCCTTTTCTTAGGGTCAATCTATCTCAGGTAGGGTATGTAGGTCATTTCATTGTACATAATACATACTGTTTTTTATTTCTTTTTGCTTCATATATCTTGGTTCTCATTATGGTTTCCTGTTTTACACATTTGATGGTTCCTGCTGTTTTAATATCACATGTATATAGTTGCTTTCTATTTTTGGTTTCTATCATATGCTCTATTTAATTTCCATCACATGCCTATATGTTTATATATTTGTATGATTTAATTTGAAGACATCGTCCATACCCCCAAGTGATCTGTGACATCCAATTTTTGATAGATGTATGCTAGGATGCTTGCTTCCCGTGATGTGATTGGTTAGGGGACTCCAATGAGTCCAGCTGCCCTTTGTGGGCCCATTTAGAATGAGCCCACCCAACCCTAGGATTGGATCCAAGAGTGTGGGAAACTTTTGTATCAAATGCATAGTAATGAAAAATCTGAGATTGGGTAGACATATGCATAGGATTGGTGGTCCGACGGACGGTCCACATGGACATCCCTAATGTGGGATATGAGTGAGATATTAGTGTACCCCGTGTGTGGGGAGCTTAGGCATTTGGCCTTTCCTGAGTGTTGCCACGCTTGTCCATGGCTCGTCAATCCATGGGAACTACGCTTGACCTGATTCGGAGAGACAGAGGTCTCGAGGAATACGTACGCTGCGGGGGAGTTTATTCGCTCTACGCTCGGTCAAATTGAGGTAAGTTCCATGTATTATGGGATTACCTCACCGAGGGAACTTCCTTGTGATAGGAAGTACATCAACCCTGAGATGGGTCTCACTATTGTGGGGACATCTCTCACCATTGGATGTGTTCCATGATTATGGGAACGTCCATCGCTTGGAATGCGTTCCAACATTTTGGAAGCGTCCCTCTTCTCTTGCACATACATGGTACATACACACCTGTCCGAACTACGTTTGGCCTGATTCCCACCATACAGGGATACGTAGGCGGCCTGGGATTTTCCCAGACCTCGGTCATATGTTATATATCATTTTTTCCTTTCTTTTGATGTATGATTAAGCTATTTCTTTTAATTCTTTGATTCATTTTTGTAATTATTTTCTTATTTAATCTGTTTAGTTTCAGCTTATGCTATGCATAGTTTGTAAAGAATTAGAGATCAATTTAGGATTCCCCCTTCTACCTTGTATTATATTTAGATAGCCCCCAAGTGTTCATAAACTATAGGAAAATGATAGGATTTAGGGAGACCGGTTCAACCGGGCGAGTTGGGTGCCTAACACCTTCCCAACTCGTAATTTGGCACTTACCCACCTTTGGTGAGACGAGATAGCAATTCCATTTGCGCGAGTCATTAGCGTCCCTCCATTGAGGGACATCATTTATAGGTCCTAGACCTTATCTAGGTGGCGACTCCAGTCTTCTTACCCTCCACTGGCATGAGTGGATGGGATCTAAGGTGAGAACTTTCCGGATCCCAGGTTTGAGGTGTAATGAGGGTAGACAACTTTAACTACATGAAAACTCAATTTTAAAAATGAGGATAAATCCAATTAAAAATTCAAGATTATTTTTTCCCCATGTCC
>JAMYWD010000988.1:0-25000 GCA_028583415.1 Protea cynaroides | reverse complement strand
CTGGGGATTCGGGGGTATAACATTCATATTGGTATTTTGAATACCGATGCGTCAAAGCATAATTTTAAACAAAAAAGAAAAAAGATTTTCCCGGAGTTCGCGGAGAACCATATACATATACAATCACACAAAGGTTGGGGGATCGTTTGCATTCGAATGACAGAAGGACAAAATAATATCTTCGTTTGGGGAGATCAATCCGAGAAGGATATTTTTGAGCTGGCTCGAGCCAGTAGACAACATAAAAAACTCCAATTGGTGCAAGGACCAATGGGGTTTCGAGGAAAGCCGTCAGAAGGGAAAGTCCCTTTGAAAAAGAGAAGCATTAGGGGTAGCAGAAGAGTTTTTGACATTATTATATATTGTTTGTTATTTCAAATAGTAAATATTTGTTTTGCAGAATTTTTCCCTAAAGATACTTTCAAGAGTCTCCTAGAATCTATCTTTATAGATATAAAATCTTGGGTCTTGAATGAAGTACCGTCCCCACCTTCTATTTCACCTTCTACTTCACCTTCTACTACTTCACCTTCTACTTTAGAGATAATTCTAGCAGTTCTCGGAGCAAGTCTGATTATAGGAAGTTGCTTCTATCTAAATCGAAATTAGAAAGAAAAAAAGAGGCCATGAATGAAGAAGTAGTGGGCCTTTCACCCTCTTTCGTCTGACTCGGGGAGCTGATCGGAGAAATGCACTTCAAAGGGAGGGAATAAATTACCATGGTGGTATGGCCGGGCATAAAAGATTTTTAAGTTAGGTCAAAAACAAAGAGGTAGAAAGAGATAACAGAACGGAAACGATAGCCCTGAATTATCTCAGGGCAAGAGAAAGAAAGTTATTCGTATACAGGGAACTAACGAATGAAAGATGGAAACAGGGGGGTCCCGATTGTTTTTCTTAGAGGGGGGATTCCTGTTGCTTGGTGGTTCTGATTCCTCCTTTTTCTTAGTACAAGGGGAGTCAAATCCTAGCTCAAAGTAGGTCGTATGATTCAAGTGGACAGATTTCTGATACCTGGTTGATTCAGTCTTACGTATAGCTAGCTTAGCGGTCTCCGTAAGAGAAAGAAAACACCGACTGTCTTTCTTTAAGAAGTCAAGTAGTTGAGGTCACGAGACTACTATTACAGATGAGCCGGAATGAGGGGAATTGTCCTGTCCGCCCGGAAGTCAGGTTATCGAATGGAATTTAATATATAAAGATGTCCAATTGAGACCAAGTAGTTATGGGGAAAAAAGCCTTCCTCAAAACCTCCAATCTCATTCGTCAATTACTTCCGCCCCTCCCCCTAGCGGTCGAGTAGCTTCGCCCCTCCTCTCTCCTCAGAGAAGAGGAGTCAGAATAACTGGATAGTGAATGAATCCATGTTCAATTCTTTCTTTCCGAAAGCCCGAAATCCTGTTTCCGCCATCCGAGATTCCAGTGCGCGAGATGCTAGTATCCACTTCCGATTGAAGATGTATTACCAGAATGAGTTAAGAAAGACTCATTTTCTTTTTCGTTCAGGTGAAAGTTTTATGAACTCCAGTTAAAAGGATCTCTGTTCTCGGAACATAGGTCACCGAGAACGACAGAAAGGACCACAACAAGCGAGAAACCTAGATATAATGGAAAGACATTTCATTTACTAATCTTCTTTTCTTCTTTACTGGGCAGAGGGAGGTCTGATCCCATATATGCCACCCTCGCCGCACCTAGCTGTTCCGGAGTTCGAAGGAAATGCTCAAACTCCAATCTCCGAACCACCAGATCCTGTTTTTCTTGAAATTCTATCTTTTGCGGGACAATCTGCACGTGGTTGCTCCCCGTTCAGCTTGAAGGGGGGTGTTGATGTATATAATCATGCGTGACATGTACAGTATTCTTGTTTTATATTGATATCTAAATAACTATCTTGTAAAAAGCCTAAGGTTTATGCGGCAATATGTATCAATCCTAATCCTAATAAAGGAAAGGCAGAACATAGCCAAGCCAATCACACATCTCATTGCTAAGAGGTAGCTGGCGAACGGCTTTAAACAATGCTCTTTCTTTAACTAGAAAGCTACCATTGAACTAGTAAACTAGCTGCCATTGCATTGAAAGAAGAGGGAAATTCCGTAGTTAGTAGTTAGTCTTCCCCCATCACTTTTAAGGCAAGAAAGTCTTCGGAACGAGTCTTCACTATCATTAGGTCACCCATATTACATATTACGTAAAGGCCTGCCCTAGTTTGAAGTAGTGGTGTAAAGGCACGTTCCGCAGCTATAGAAGAGAAGACCCTACGTGCTTCATGTCGTATAGCGTGAGCAGTAGTAGTAGTCGTAGTGGGGTGAAGCGTTGCGGTCTGGTTATTAGGGACTCTGCCTGTGTGGACCTCGCCCTCCCGAAGTGAACCAGCTGCAAAACCGTCCTCTACTTTTTTCCGGCTAGTGGTCAGGTGTGTTAGGGGTGTTCATGGGTGAGTCCGCCCGTGGGTTAGGGTAGTGTCGAGCAAAGGCTGGGACAATTGCTATCGTGGCCCGCGAGTGATATCTCTCAAAAAGCTACCGGGGCCAAGCTCGTTCTACCGGACCTTTACTTAGTAGGGCTTGCCCCATGAGTTCCACTCACCATAAATTCACCAATTCACGTATTGCCTAGCTTCAATTCAACCACTGGACACCCATCTTATGAAATGAAACCCGATTCGCCGCCAGAGTTGGTAGCAAAGTCAAGAGTTCAAAATGCAGCTCATCCGGATGCCGCTCTTCCTTATTCTGTTCTCTGAATCTAATTCCATACACCTAGGGACGAATTCAACCAACCGAGAAAACAAGCCTACTATTTTATTTGCAAACTCTCGATTGGAATATCCGAATTTGGGCTCTTCTTGAGCTTGATCTTTTGCAGCCGTTGCTCCGCTCCTACTCCTTCGCTAACCCGGGCCACCCATGCTTGCCGGAATGCTTGGAGCGCGCTAGTGCTATAGGTTAGGGCTTCCTTTAAAGACGAATATTCTCCAGCATAAGCTTACCTGCCTGCCTTTACAGAAGCAGATTCTCAATAAGCAGCTGCTTCAACCGTATCCGCTAACTTAACTGGTAACTCCTCTCCAAAAGCAGCTCCGTAGTCTCAGAGTATGTATATACCAGTACCGCTGGCGAATCGTTCTACCATTGTATAGACAGATGCCCTCAGATCGTCCTAGAGCTCTCATTCCCAAGTTTAAGTGCCTTCTGCGCTGCATCTTACCTTCCCTCTTCTCCATCTCATTTCGGCGAGGAGACGGCTACACTTTCCTACTTAAGCGCGCTGTCAGGTGGATCCCTGTGAAAATCATGATCCTTGGGCAACCTTCCCTCTTTTCTCGCACGAGGCAAGCAAGGCCAGGAAGAGTTAATCGTCGAACAGGAGGAAGGAGAGCAGCAGGAAGCGTGGCAGTATCCAGTGTTGGTGTTATATCAGTAAGCGCTGTTCTTGGAGTTACAGAGAGTGGTCTACGATCAGCTAGCTCTTTAGTTGCTTGGTTGCATGGGGAATTGAGCTTATGATTAGAGTAGGCATTTTCCTGATCTACGACCACCCGCCTTAGACAAAGAAGAAACTCCCTCAGCGAACAAGCAACGGATTTCTTGCTTCCTTTATCTGATCTGCCTGAAGCTTAAATCAAATAGGCCAACTAGCGCGAGTCCTGAACTCAAGGAATTCTCCATTTTAAAAAACCTAGACTGACTTACCGCAGCCGTTTTCTTGTTCCCTATATCTGATTGCTTTCACAGGCCGGCCTTCTGCTTACAGAAAAGAGGATTTCAAAGAGAGCGTAGGCTTACAAAAGAAAGGCTGTTTTCGATAAACAAGCAAAAAAGAAAATGCAAGAGGGTACAACGGAAAGAAGAAGAGTCATTAAGAGAAGGGGAACTATTTACAAGGTTTGCAAACGTGTACTGATTGCTGCCTACCTCTTTGCTTTACACATTAACACAGCCATCTTCGCTTACCTGATTGGCTTTACACAGGAATGCTTACCGAAGCCACTATCACCTATGAACCTATCGACCGATGACAGGAAAGGGAAGCAAGAGATAGAATAGATAAAAGAAGGAAAGCAAGCAACAAGGGATAAGAGAGTAAGCTAATGCCAGCCCTTTGATTGCTCCTTAGCGCATCAGTACTCAATTCAGGGAAGGAGATCGACCAAGCAAGAGAGAGAGCGGAAAGGCGGACAGCTTAGACCAATGATAAAGACAAGGGAAGGAGATGTGCTACAGGCAGGGATAACGATTGTTGACGGGAGGACGACTAATATGAATTCTTGAGCTTTGCTTACTGCGGGACACTACTATATGAAAACTACGAAAAAAGGATTGGGTTTCTCAGAGAAGAATGATACAATAGGTTTCATTTAGTAGTATGAATGCTACGTTAGGCGATTGGAAGTGATGGCTCTCAGGGGTTGTAGACCTTCGGTTCCTTTCGGCAGGCAGTTCAGAGATCAGAGTTTGATTCTCTTAGGGCAGTGGAGGTCAGAGAGACTAGGCTTGGACGGTAGTGAAAGTTAAGTCAGTCACAGGGCTTTTTCTTACGTCAAGTCCCTCTTTAAGTTATTAAAGCTCTTTATTTGTTTGAAAGCTCTTTCCATCATTTAAGCTGGCTCGCTCTTGTAGCTCGCACAGTAAGCGAGTCGGGTTCAGGGCATTTTAGAAGGCTACTTTGATCAATCCACCCGATTTACAACCAGCCTGTACTCTTTCTCTTTCAAGTAAGGTTATTCGCTCTTTCTATCAAACCGTTGTTAAAGCGGATCAAAGACAATCTGTCTTGTTCTGGTTCCGGGGAGAAGGTGTTGCTAGGATATGAATTTTCCGTGCTCTAGGGCTTTCTTGGACTTCTAAGAGCAAGAGTTCTAAAACTCTGAGGGAAGGTCGTAGATCACTTCTTTAAATGCAGCGTCTTGATGGATTCCCGTTTGCTTTGCTTGCCGAACTGTGAACTAACGCGCAGTACTTTTGGTTAGCCTGTACTCGAGGGCAAGTCGTTCTAAAGGTACACTCGGTGTTGCTGTTAGGACATAGGTGATTGCTACTATTAAATGTTCCGCTTCTTCCTTTCTGTTCTAGAGTCAAAGTAGCGGTGGTGATTGATCAATTAACTCAGTTAGGGCCGGGCATGTTCGGTAAGCCTTTCCCTTCCCTGCTTCAAAACGAGCTGAAAAACTACAGTGTGTGCTAACGCACTACGGCTTTTCCGCCTCCGTTTGTTGGGAAAGAGCAAGCGCATCTTCGTCAGGTTTTCAAGTTTCAAGAAAAGCAAACACCACCAGAGACCAACAATCAATCTCTTTCACAGAAATGGAGTGGCATAAAAAGGAAAATGGGGGAACTAGAACAAGATGGCAGCTACGCAACAACCATTACGAATCTCTAATGTCTTGCACGACTGATTGGGCGAAGGAAACTCGAAGCTTGGGGTTTTAGGGGGAGAGAGGACCCCGGTCGTTCAAGAGACGATGGTGATGCAGAGATCGATAACAGAGAGCGACGGTAGGGAGGGCTAGGAGAAAGCAGGCAAGGAAGCCAAAAAGCCAAAGATCCCGGTAAGCCGAAGCGATCAGGTAGGATGAGCAGCCCAAGAATGGCTCCGACATAGAACAGAGGGACGAGTGAGCTTCCCGCACAATGATAATCTAATCAGATGGTTGAAGAGTTAAAAAAAACCACAACAAAGGGATAGTCAGAATCACTATTTCACTTCGGCCTTGCCATCCACAGTGTAGCTATTGCAGCCGCTGAAGCAGCTATTGGGCCAGTCTTTCGTCGATCCATCGTAACAGAAAAAGAAACTCGTATCAATCAATCGAATTTTTTCGAATGTTTAAGAAAGTCCGTGATTCATTAGAAGTTTGCCGTGGGGCAGCTCACTTCAGTGCGAGGGAGAAGACGTCCCAGTCTCAAATCGAAACACTGATCCTCTTCTGAAAGATAGTGCCTCTGAGAAAGCCTCTGCCGCTCAAACCAATCCCATTGAGAAAAGGACTGTGCCTGTTCCCATTTCGTTAACTGTTTGCACCACTCGCAAAGGAGACAGCAAGCGATCACTGCTTATATACGCAACAGGGTATGTATTCCCACTCGTAACAACCGGACTTAGGAATAAAACCCTTGAAAGCTCCATTCCGGGGTTGAAGCTCCTAAGGAAGGCTAACCTTTACTTCCACTTTTGGCTAACCTTTACTTTCACTTTTACCTAGCAATCAAGACCTCTACACCATTCCTAAACAGAGGAAAGAGCTACTAAGCTACTAGGAAAGGGCTACTACACACACGTAGGCTACTCTGAAGACCGTTCCGTTCCTGCCTCTCACCCGAGAGTCAGTCACTCCACTCTCTAAACTACTCTAAGTGGATGTTACAGGTCCTGTTTCCAATAACAGCTACAGCAACAAGTCAAGTCAGAAATAGTTGAAGAGGATCCCCGATTAATCATAAAAAAAGAAAGAAGTCAGTCTCTGGATAAAAGGACTGCTTTGCTCCGGCGGTACCTTTCGCCGTCACGAAGTTCTTCTACTCTAATCTTCGCAAAGGAAGGTCGGCTGCCTTTAAGTAGTAAGTAGGGGAGTTAGTATTGAGTCAACCATTGTTGCTCCTCGAGAATGGCCGGGTTGAGGTAGCTTGCTTACTCAGCGCCCCGAAGAGTAGTGGCTCCGCCGTGTAGCGCGCCGGCTGAGGCGAGACCTTTGGGGTATCGACGCTCAATCGAAAGAGAGAGCAACTAATATATGCTTAACACAAGGCCCCTGGAACTCCTATCAATAGGAGTTAAAAACACCTGGGGAAGAGCATAGAGCGTGCGGGCGCGCCCTACTACCATCTGCGAAGCTGCGGCGGGATAAAGAAACATCCCCGGCGTGTTACAGACGATCAAAAGTCTTGGGTCACTATTCCTTCAGTGTCCTTCCCCCGAAGCTCCCAAACCGGTCGACTATTCAAACAATGAAGGGAAGGGTGAGTCAGAAGACGAAGAGTGATATAGTAAGTGATCAGTGTGTGTGTGAAGGAGAAGTGAATGCGCGCCCTATTGAATGAATAAGGTTGGAGAACAAAGGCATCATGCCATTCTATTCGGTCTTCCATTTCGCCCCTAACAAGCAACGGCGCCTCGCGCGAAAGCCGTTGCGCGCGCCTGACTCTCCATTGGGCTGCTATAAAGTAGCTTGTCTTTGTTGTTCTGGCGCGCTAGGAGCTCAGGGAGTTGATTCTTTCTCGCTCCCTTCGCTCCACTAGCCTTGATTGGCGGATGGAAGTACCAAGGTGCGTCTGGTGGTATCGTATATAAGATCACGGCTGCATTTAGGAGTGGTCTTTCCCTCTTCAACAAGCCGGTAGTGATCTCACTTTCGAAAGAGAGTCTCGACGTGGCGGTGTACACGTAGCTCCATAGCGGAGCGGCTACCGGGCGACCGACCTATCGGACCTGGTAAAAAAGCAAGTGAAAGAAGGACCAACGACGATCCTATCCGTCAGGAGAAGGAGGAGGAGGAGGAGCTAATTCGGACGGAATCGAATGATTACGAGATACACAATGGTGGTCGTAGATCAGCAGGGGAGAGCACTTAGACAATTCACTTTTTTTACAGGGAAGTCTGCTGGGAGGAATTCCTCAGGGCGTATTACGGTTTTTCACCGAGGGGGTGGATCGAAGCGATTGCAGCGAAGAATTGATCTGAAACGAAGCACTTCGTCTATGGGCATTGTAGAAAGGATAGAATATGACCCTAATCGTTCTTCTCGGATCGCTCCAGTACGATGGATCGAGGGGGTGCAGCTACGCCGCCAGAGGAAATGCAACACGATAGAAGAGTTCGCTCCGCCGCGTAAGATCCTCGAACCTACCACGACCACCATCCGCGGCCTATTTGCGTTCTCTTCCCTGCCCGGGAAGGTGGATCAAAGAAAGGTAGCTTGCTTCTCTCCTGGACTGATGGCGGCTTATGTAGTGGTCGGCCTTCCTACCAGAATGCCTCCTTGGTCGAAGAGCCAAGCCAGCGCAGGCAAGGTATATCCTTGCGCGAAGGACGTTTTCTTCTCTGCCCTCTCCTCTCCAAAGGCCAAGGGAGAGACTGCATCCCTTTCCTTCGGTAGCTCTTTTGGTTTCCCAAGGATAGCGGTAGCTGGGGCAAAGCCCGCTTTCTTCGCTCCGCGAATGAGAGAGAAAGTAAGAGGAAAAAACACGTTCTCTCTTTGCGAGGTCCGAAAGTGGAGAACGCATAGCATTCTCTGGGCACATAGGATCAAACGTAAAGCAGCGCTTTCTTGGCAGAGTTTTAGGCGGCAAGAGACTGCCGGGCTTGTTGGAGCTGCTGAGCATAACGAATCGAAGCCGAAGACGGATCAAGGTAGCTTGCCTGCCAAGCCGATAGGCGAAGGGCCGAAGGATGGAGCGTGCAAAGTCGATCGTGCACCTGTCGTGTGACCCGTTGGTCCTAAGCAATGTCTTTCGCGAAGCGACCCACAACTGCACAGCTCTCCTTTATGTTAGGGGGGGCACTCAAATGGAACTTCGATCGGATGCGGGTATCCAATCCCGCCGCTGAGATGTCAAGCGGATTCCTGGGCCTTGACGAAGGGCCGGCCACCTTTTACGTTATAAGAGCAAAAGGCCCGGGGCATAGCAGGATGAACCAATGTGAATGAGTGTAAGCTTCGTTGCCCGAACACGATTGGTGCTGACCACACTAGGTGCTACCGTGGTAGCAAGAGAGGCCAGGCGGTGACAATTGAGAGGTTGTCACTGAGCATTCCTAGTCACACGGGAAGAGAGGTCAAATGGCAAGGCCATACGCCCGTTTGGCTCCTCGCGGAGTATAGCTCATATCCAAACATCTGATTGGGGAACGGGGCAACGCCCATGAAGCTCCGGCGGAAAGGGAAGGCCTGCCAGGCCGTATGCCCATGGGTGCAGGATTCTTCGAAAAAGCGCGGGCTGACTCGGAGACCTGGGACCTTGGCTTAGCAACGAATGAAGGGAAGCTCTTCGAGCTTTCTCCGCCAGCGGCTTATGTAGTGGTCGGCCAACTAAAGCTCGAAAGCTCTTCGAGCTTCCCTCCCCCCCTTACTGAACTAAAGTAGTCGTCGGCCTTCTATAAGCGACTTGTCGAGTCCCATTCAAGCTAGTTGGAATGAAAGATTGTAGTCGGCCCGTAATGCCTCCCCTCATTTGCTTGCCTCCTTCCAGCCCAGAATGCCTACAGAGACGAAACTAACCGCGTTAAGCTCACCCTTCGGGTGTCGCTTCCAGCGCAGGAGGCCAAGCATTCTGCCAGACGTCCCGGCCTGAGAGCCCCGTTCGCCTTTGGTACTTCAGTATATCTTCAAAAAGAAAAGCGCTACTTCAATGCAGCCTTAACTACAACTACATTACGCAAGCCCCACCGATACCTACCTATAGAGTCAAAGTACCAGTGACGGTGACTTTGACGGTTTATGGATTCAGTAAGCTAAACTCCATCAAACTCCTCAATCAATATCAACAAACAACATGTCGTGACCAGCGAAGAAAACTACAGGGTGGTCGTAGATCAGCAGCAAGCAAGAAGCCGGATGCGCTAACGCGCCCCCAGCAAGAAAAGGCCTACCGCTAGATAAACGGGCTAACGCGCCCATGCAACCAAGCAACGGCTGATCGTAGACCACCGTTGCCTTGACTCTGTTAGGGGCGCAGTAGTTTGATTGCTGCGCGTGCTAACGCGTCAAAGCATGCTAACGCACAACGGCGCGAGCGACGTTGCTTCTTTGGTCGTAGATCAGCTAGCCGTTGCTTCTTTGGTCGTAGATCAGCTAGGGCGCTACAGGTAGCCTCCCTCCGGTCGCCTTGTTCTGGCGCGCGCCTTACTCAAATAGGGGCGGAAGGACTTGATTCTTGGTTTAGAGTTGGGCTAAGTAGCGCCTTTACGTCTAAGGGTGCTTGAGCGCCTAGCGGCTTGCTTTTTGGCCGCTTGCGAAGAAAGCCCCTAACCTAGGTTGGGCGCTAGCGCGCCCCTACCCTAGACGGTTAGGGGTTTTCTCGCTTGTTGCCTCCGTTTGTGATCGTAGACCACCCTCCGTTTGCCCTTTTTTAGTAAGGGGCAAGCACTTGGGCTCCGTCAAGCTGATCGTAGAGCACCGTTGCGCTAACGCGCGCGCTGTAGTTTTTCAGCTTGGTTTACTTTGTAATGTAAACTAACTAATAGGCGGCGTTTATTCAAACAAAGGGAACCGTTAATCCTTGGGTAAGTAGTACAGTACGACAATTGTTGTACTATTAAGTAGCTGTACAACAGAATGTCGTTCGCCTTTACTTTTGTATTGAGTAGTACTTAAGTAGCTAAGTTTCCAAAGGTGAACAGCCCCCTGTCCTTTATAGTCGTAAAGAGCTTCTCAGAAAAGTAAGGAAGGAGGCATTCGAAAGGCCGACCACTATATAATAGGCATTCTGGGGAAGGCCGACGACTACACGGAGAGATCTCTATACCAAGTCATGAGCGATAGCGAAGCCGCCTATAGGCGAAGGGACGAAAGCCCGGCGAAGGTTAGACCTGAGAAAGTACGAAAATAAGTACGTTAAGGTGACGAAGTCACTTAGCCGAGCCGAGGCTAAGGTTATTGAATAACTTAGTCGAAGAAAGTGAGATTTTGGTTATGAAATAGCTTAGTTGGTTGAAGGTAAGTGAAAGAGTTCAACTAAGCTTAGCTGTTCTACAAAGGGGAAAAGCCCACGGAGCGGTTACAGAGTCACTTAGCCGTCTACAAAGGGAAAGGCGTCGGTACGGAGTTGCGTCAGCTGTGGATATAGAGACGGCTAAGGAACGGAGTCTTAAACTATGGACCGAGACTACACTAAGGAACAAGGAAGCTTGACTGAGCAAAGAAGTCAAGGAACGAAGTTCTCTAATAGCCCCGTTGAATAGGAGGGCGAAGGCTTTTTGAAAAAGTCTTTTTTGTCTTGTAAATCAATTTCTAATAAAAATATTTAGAGAGAGGGGGCTTCAAGTTCTTAGGAAGAGCCGTACGAGGCAGCTCACGTACGGTTCGGGAGCCGAGCCCCAGCACAGGGGCTTAGGTCAACACTTATATAATAGCCAGTCATCAATTGGAAGCGGGCAAGATGGTGATGAATTGCGATTGGTCCAAACCTTCGACCAGCGGCTTCTTGCGACCTGCCCAGAATGCCCATACATACCAAGACCTTGTTCACACAGCGAATAAAGGCCGGGTGGAAGGGGGCAGTCAGCTGGCTGCTTCTTGGCCACGCCCCCCTGCTTATAGATACGATATACTTGATCTAAATTCTCAAATAGGAAATTGCATACCATTAGCCGATATACGTATAGGAACATGGGTACATGATATTGAATGTAATCCAGGTCAAGGCGCAAAGCTGGCTCGAGCCGCAGGAACTTTTGCAAAAATAATGAAGGAACCAGCACCACAATGTCTTGTGCGGCTACCTTCGGGTGTTGAAAAAGTCATTGATTCCCGATGCCGAGCTACTATTGGTATAGTTTCCAATCCCAACCATGGTGCACGTAAGCTTAGAAAAGCTGGACAAAGCCGGTGGTTAGGCAGACGCCCCATTGTTCGTGGTGTTGCAATGAATCCAGTGGATCATCCTCATGGAGGAGGTGAGGGGCGCACGAAAGGAGGTAGACCTTCGGTGTCACCTTGGGGGAAGCCCACCAAAGCTGGATTTCGGGCAGGGGTGGGGAAACGCAGAAATTAGTTCATGCCACGACGATCTATATGGAAGGGCAGTTTTTTTGATGCATTCCTGTTGAGAATGCAGAAGAAAAGAGATCTTCTTTTGAACAGGAAAATTTGGTCACGTAGATCTTCTATTTCGCCGGAATTCGTTGATTGCTCCGTACGAATTTACAATGGAAAAACTCCTGTTCGTTGTAAGATCACTGAAGGAAAGGTTGGTCATAAATTTGGAGAGTTTGCTTCTACACGGAAACGAAGACCTTCGAGAACAAATATTGGACCGGGAAGAAAAAAGGGGGGAAAAGTAAAGTCTAAGCGCATATGGCACGAAAAGGAAATCCGATTTCGGTAAGACTTGATCTGAATCGTAGTTCAGATCCAAGTCGGTTCAGTGAGGGCGACCGCGAAAGTCACCGAATGGGTCAGTCTTTTCCTTCAGTTTGTCCCATATTTCAAAAAAAGGCGTGGGAGGACGTTGCATATGTCCGGGACGGACACGACTTCTTCTAACGCTAGAAGACCACAGGAAGACACCCGGGACCAGAGCATGTCGTGAAAGAAGCACACTGGACGGGCGTGCTTCGACCGTGTCTCCGGGGCGCAGTTGAATGTAGATATCATGAACGCGAGGTGCAGGATACCAGGCCGAGAAACCCGGGCAACCACTCCCCTATGTGCCGATCGCTAGCGCATCCAGGGCCCCGGCGCCCAGCTCAGCTGGAGAGGCCTAGCCTGATCTGAGAAGTGCGTCTTCGGTTCGGATAGACTGAATTCAAGAACGCCGCCGCCCCTGGAATCAATAAGAAAACAAGTGCTTCGTTTCAGATCAGTGAATAAACCGAAACGAAAGAAGAGACGTTTCTCGCTCGGCGCCTAAAGCGCACTATGCTCCGCTTCAACAAATGAGAGTTTTCGGTGGAACCGGTGAACCACGCGAGCTGGTTAGGTGCGTGGGACAGAGGGCTCGTAGTACCTGCTAGCGCAGCTATGCAGTGGAAGGGAAGGAGCCTAAATCGACCCCCTTCTTTCTTTTTATTCAAAGACACAAAAGCAGTACAAAGAGATTGGACTCTCGGATGAGACTAAGCAGCTACCGACCGTTCCGACGCGCCCCTGACCTATCTTGATGTTGACCGAAACCCCTATCTAAAGTGGAGCCTAGTGTAAGCTGTCAAACAAATCATAGAATGGAAAAATCAGAATAACCACTAGTTGGGATATGGATGGAGTCTCGCTCAGTAAAGAGAGTTGTAGATTCGTAGAACAGGAGAAGAGTACGCGCGCTAGCGCGCTACAACTAAACTAGCAGCCTGCGGAAAAAGGCTAGCGCGCTACAACTAGCACTTTGAAGCCAGCAAACGGTGCACCCTTACTATTCTTAAGTAAATAGAATAGCTCGAAAGCCCCTAACCTGCAAACGGAGGGTGGTCTACGATCACAAAGAAAAGGCCTTACTATTACTTACTCATAGGGGGGCGCGTTAGCCCAACAAAGGTTTAGAGTTGGGGCTTTCTTCGCTGGCTTCGCTCAGCCTGTAGTTTTCTTCGCTGGAGCGCAGGAGCGCCCTTTTATATAGGGGTAAGGCTTTTTCAGCGTGCTGCATGGATTCTTTAGATCTAAAGAATCCATGCTTCCCCCGGAGCGAGACTCTATCCAGATCTCAAAATGGAAGAACGAGCTAGGCGGCCGGCGGGCAAAGAAAGGGGGCGGGCGGGGCGCCTTGGCGAGACGTTCTTCTTCTTTCGTTTCGAAGCGTTTTGCCAAGAGAGCGAGGGCGCCCTTCTCGGGGTGGGGGCGTTTCCTTTCAAATGACAACTGCCTCTTCCTGCTGCGGGGGCGTTGCACGAAACCAAACCGCCCCCGCCCGATCAAGTACCAGTTGCTTTGCTGGTAGGCCCACTTAGGTTAGGGGGGCATTGTCCCTCAGTTCTTACCAACCTCCGGTGTGTAATCGACATGTTGCTAGCTGATTATCGGTCGAATAAGAATCATTGATTCCCTCTGCTGTCCATTTCTTATTCATTCAGGGCGCTCGGCCGGTGCTCCTTTCTCAAACCAGAACAACTCTGAACGTTAGGGAAGATAAGGGAAGACCACCTGAGCGAACCGACCGAAGGGACTTGACTTATCCGAACCGAACGTTAGCGGCTTAAGCTAAGCCTATCACGAGCAGCGTCGCTGCTTGATCGGCGGGGGGAGGAGCATCTCAAAGTATGGGGCAAAGGATCAAGCGCTTTGACTTTGTCCCCCGGGATCCACCACAGGTTGGGTTTGAGAGCCGTGTGATGGGTGACTATCCAGCACGGTTCGGAGAGCACTTTTAGTCTGCGCTGGTGAATGGAAGCCCCCCCTATCAAGCAAGAAAGAAGCGGCTCTTCCCACGGCGGAGTCACCATTGACTCTATTTATTATTATGGTAAATCAGTGTATCAAGATGTCAATCTGAGATCTTATTTCGGTTCGATACGTCCACCTACGAGACTCACCTTTGGCTTTCGTCTCGGTAGGTGTATTATTCTACATTTTCCCAAAATAAACATTCATTCATTTCTTTCTTCCCCGTCGACCACGACGACTGAAACGACGCGACAAATCCAGACCCGGAAAGGAGAAGGGCCGGTGGTGGGCATTTGGGAAAGTCGGGCCGATCGGGTGTCTTCATTCAAGCGACGGTACAGAAGAAGAACGAAACGAAGTGAGAGGCCGGGGGGCAGGGAAAAAGAGTCGAGTCGATCAGGCTCGACGACCGGGAGAAGCAAAACGAAATCAGGATTTGGCCGAAAAAGAAGCAACGCTATGGATACCATGACCGATCACCATCGAGAAAGAAGAATCTTTCTAAATCACTTCGGGTCAGCGGGGCCTTCAAGCATCCGAAATACGCCGGGGTTGTAAATGACATAGCGTTCCTGATAGAAAATGACGACTCCTCCAGAAAAACGAAGTTATTCAAGTTCTTTTTCCCAAAGAAGTCCCGCTCCGACGGCCCGACGAGTCATCTACTTAAAAGGACCCTCCCTGCAGTGCGCCCTTCCTTGAATTATTCGGTCATGCAATACTTATTGAATACAAAGAACAAAATTCATTTCGACCCCGTCGTAGTTCTCAATCATTTCGTGGCACCGGGCGTGGCTGAACCATCTACGATGGGGGGAGCGAATGAACAGGAAAGAAGCTTAGATAAGAGAATACGTTCTCGCATCGCTTTTTTTGTAGAAAGCTCGACCAGCGAGAAAAAGTGTTTGGCCGAAGCCAAAAAGAGGTTGACCCACTTCATTCGCCAAGCGAATGATCTTCGCTTCGCGGGAACAACAAAAACCACCATCTCGCTCTTTCCTTTCTTCGGTGCTACCTTTTTCTTTCCAAGGGATGGGCTTGGGCTGTCTAAGAACCTTTATTTTGAGGATGCCCGGGAACAACTCCTAGGTCAATTAAGGATCAAATGTTGGAACCTCATGGGTAAGGAGAAGGTAATGGAATTGATAGAGAAATTCATAGACCTAGGTGGGATAGGAGAATTGATAAAGGGAATAGAGATGATGATAGAGATCATACTGAGAAACAGAAGAATTCCGTACGGGTACAACTCTTATTTGAACGAAGTGAAAAAAATGCGATCTTTGTTGTCTAATAGAACAAACACTAATACCTTAATTGAGTCGGTCAAGATCAAATCTGTTTATCAAAGTGCTTCTCCGATTGCTCAAGACATCTCTTTTCAACCGAGGAACAAAACAAGATCATTTCGTTCCATTTTTAGTCAAATAGTGAAGGATATTCCATTAGTAATGCCAAAAGGGGTGGAGGGGATCCGTATTTGTTGTTCAGGTCGATCAGAAGGTGCAGAAATAGCTAGAACTGAATGCGGAAAGTATGGAAAAACATCTCGTAATGTATTTAACCAGAAAATCGATTATGCTCCTGCGGAAGTATCTACTCGTTACGGAATCTCAGGTGTCAAAGTGCGGATCTCATATAGTCAAAAAAATAAGGGACGTGCTATATCCGAAACGTACGAAATATAGTAAATATCGTAAGGGCAGATGTAGTAGGGGTCGCGAACCGGACGGTACACAACTTGGTTTTGGAAGATATGGCACTAAAAGTTGTAGAGCTGGTCGTCTTTCATATCGAGCCATTGAAGCAGCGCGTCGGGCTACAATCGGACAATTCCATCGTGCTATGAGCGGACAATCCCGAAGAAATGGTAAGATATGGGTAAGAGTTCTCGCAGATCTCCCTATTACCGGGAAACCTACAGAAGTGAGAATGGGAAGAGGAAAAGGAAATCCTACGGGTTGGATTGCTCGTGTGTCCACGGGACAAATCCCATTTGAAATGGATGGTGTGAGTTTGTCAAATGCTCGACAAGCCGCTACATTAGCGGCGCATAAACCATGTTCGTCAACCAAGTTTGTTCAGTGGTCGTAACGTAATTGGTTAGTGGGGAAAAACCGGGCCGGGACTCAAAAGAATTAGGCGAAGTGTTTGTTGTGTTTGTTCCTGAACGACGGAAGTGGAAAGACACTAAGGGAGAGGGATATACTCCTTTATTTTTTAAATCGCCGAAATTGTACGACGAACCTTCTTGTTCCAGGCGTACTACCCGTAAACGTAACGGTTTTCTATTTCCGGCCCGGTTTGGAAAGTGATAGTAGTAAGAATAAGAAAGAGAAGAGCTAAGATTCAGGCCCGAAAGGGTATTAGTTCCATTTTTGAAATGGGAGTCGTTTTTTTTTCTCCCCGGCCCCCGGCCTCGTCGTGATTGCCTTCCTTTAGCCGCCCAGCAGAACAAGCGCCCCTTCGGATCATCAGTTCAATGTTGAATGATGAGGCTCCGCAGGAGTTGATCTCCGAAATGGGAGAAAGGAGGAAAAGTCTTTATAGTTTTATATGGGGGGTGGGGGCTATGTATGTAGAAAGGGATCAGTCTCTATCCATCCATCCGGATACTCACGTAGGCTACCAAGTAAGTCAATTCAGGTAGTGTATAAATAAGAATTCAGCAAGCCAACAAGCTCAAACAAGCAAACGTAGGCTTTCAAGCCGGAGTGCGCTAGCGCGCCCAGCTGAAAAACTACAGCGCGCGCGTTAGCGCAACGGTGCTCTACGATCAGCTTGACGGAGCCCAAGTGCTTGTTTTAAGGGCAAGCAAGTCGCCTACTGAATCCGGCGGGGCGCCTCGCCTTTACTCTAATAAGGGTGGTCGTAGATCAGCAGCAAGAGACGGCCAAAAAGCAAGCCGCGTCAGCGCTCAAGCAAACGGAGGGTGGTCTACGATCAGCTAGCTCAGCCGTTGCTTGGTTAACCCTTTCAGGGCCTGCTGTCTTTAGCGCTTCCCTTCTGTCTCAATCGATCGTGTCCTGACTCAATCCGTTCTCTTCCCTTCCTTAGTCAAAGGCAGCAGCAGAGGTCGATAGGCAGCAATAAGTCAATCTGTGCGCCATCTGTCTTTTTTCCCCCCTATCTCTTGCAATCGCTCCTCTGTCAACTGGAAAGTCTCTCAATCGCGAGCTGTCAGCTGTCTGTTCCACTCTATCGGTCTCTCCTTTCTCAATGAGACTCGGTCTTCCTGCCTGGTCAACTGGTCAATCCCTCGGTGACGGGATAGGCTGGCAAGCAGTTAATCGATATCTGGAATGAGTTCCCCTTCCTTAATTGGTCTTCCTTAATCGAGGGTCAGAGTACTTGGGCTTGGAAAAAGTTGGTAAACCACCTTTCTTTTGTAGTAAGCTCAAAACATTCGCTCGTCCCGCTCCTCTAGTTCAAGTAGTTCAAGAGTTAAGCTAGCTTAGTGAATCGATTTCAGGCTAAAGCCTGCCTCCCCTTCATCCCTTGCTTCTTTGAAAGTGCTTTCCTTTGAGTGAAGGCAGCATAAGTGCATTGGTCACATAGGCTTGAAAGTACCCGCTCGTGTCCTATTCAGTCAATTCCTTGTTTAGTCTTCTTGTAAAAGTCTCGCGGATTGGCCCTGCTAGTGTGCGAATCCCGTAGCCTCTTCTGTCCATTCCGTCAGAGTCTTATGTGGCCTGGCTTCTTGAATCGGCGGAATCTGCCCTCCAGCCCTTCCCTCTTCTGCTAGCCCTTCCCGGTCAACTGCGGAAAACCTTCTCAATTCAATTGCCGATTTTTGAGCCTATCTCGCTAGTTCAAGCCCTCTTATGGGTCTTTTTACTAGTTCTGCTTTCACATGCTCTTTAACTTGCCCTGATCTGCCGTCCAATCCACATACATTCATTCCACTCGGTAAATATGGCTTAGCTGGCTCTCTGCCCGCCTCTCTATTATTGATAGGCTCGGTAGGCTAAGTAAGTACTTCCATTGGCCAGTACTTCTCTTGTTAGGCTAGCTAGTAAGTAACGTAGACGTAGTTGGCAAGGCTTTCGTGCGTGACGCTTATGAGTCAGATGCCTCTTCTCTCTCCTTCTTTCGAGCCTAGGCTTCTGTTGGATGTCGCTTAGTTTATATGTCCATCTTTTTCCTTAAACCAGAGTATCTACGAACCTCGAATAAGTGGAAATACATTGGAAATACATACACCACCGCCTGTAACAGGATTGCTAGTTGGCCCCCTTTTAGCGATATCCCTTTCAAACATGTCAGCGATATCCCCTTCAAACATGAGTAGGAGACTTCTAGTTGATAAAGTAGTCGAGTTCTAATAAGCAGTAGTCTATTGAGTTGAAGCTGCAGTCGTTGACTTGTAAGCCGTAGTCTTCGATTCTTGCCTTGGCAGAGTAGATGACTTCCCTTGCTGAATAGAAGAGGAAGCTTCTGCCCCTCTCCCTTCTTTTGAGTCTACGGCGCTTCTGCTTAGTTTGTCGTTTATATGCTCCTTAAGCCAGAGGCCAGTTCAATTGATCTTCTCATAGGTGGAACACACTGCCTGTAATTAGCGATCTTCCTCTTTTTCACAAGCATGAGTAGGCAATGAAATTGTTGGGAAAGTCATCCTTGGCATAAGCTCTAGTTGATCTCTGTTATGGCATTCCCATATGCTTCCTAATTCCTATTTATGCAACTAAAAATAGCCTCAATGTTTCCATCTTCCCTATAGTGCTATACCATTCCCTCTCTTTTCTTCCCACTCCCTCACCGGGTCCCCTCTGTAAAGATCTTTTCCCGCTTAGGTTAGCTCTACTTCCTAGCCTGCCTGGTCTACGCCCATCCAAATTTAGCATTGTGTCTCGATGGCAATATCTCTTTAGGTTGAGTAAGAAGCTATATCTCCATAGGTTGATCGTCTCAACGCCCTTTTCTCTTCAGCAACAAGTCCAGCTTAAGCCCTATCATGTCAATGTAACTAGTGACCTTCAAATGCAGTAAAATGCGTTCTTTTCGGCTTCTACATGCGCCCCTCCCAATCGCCCTTGTTTTAGCGTTCTCCCGCCGCAAATGCTCTATCTTCGTTCTGAGCTCAAGTGCGTCTAATGGTTTGAGGTCTAGTCCACCTGTGCCCGCCTAGCTTATCTCCTTTAGTAATAAGAGTAACAAGCCCAGTTCAGGCTATCTCCATAGGTAGTAGTGTACTTAGTGGGTCGTCTCAATGCCTCTCTCTTTAGTCGAAAGCCCCTGTTTAAGCCCCTCTTTAGGCTGTCTCAACTAGCGATACCTTAACACATGCGATAATATGCCTTATTTCCTGGTCTCAATTGCCCTTGTTAGCGTTCTCCCGCAAATGCTCTATCTTCGCTCTGAGCGCATCAAGTGCTAGTGGCCTAGTCTGCCTGCCTGCTTAGCTTATCACTTCTATTTCTCATTTGTAAGGCCCTTCCCGTCCCTTGAGTGAGTTAGATAGCCCATTCCTTGCTGCTTGCTTAGTAGCCCTTGACGAATTCCTTTTAATAAGGATCTTCCGGCCCAGCGCGAAGACGTTGCGCGGTAGCGCAACGTCTTCGCGCTAGCGCCCTGGAGTTGCTTGGTTCTAGGTGAAAGCTTTGATTGTTCAAAATCTTCTTCCTTGTTTTCTTTCATCCTACCCTTGCTATCTTTCTCGGTTCAGGCCTTTACTGTGAAAAGAGATCCAGCTCCTGCTATTTCTTTTGCAATTGCTCCTCGGTCTGGGGTTTACCTCCCGTCCTTGAATTTAATGGATTGATCCGCTGATCGTAGACCACCCTTTCTGCTTTCTGTAAATTCAAGATAAAGATGATTTCCGCTTAGCCCGCCCCTAGCTCTCAGTGCGAAGTCTTTGATTCTCTACTGCTTTCTCTAATGCTAGCTCTCGATTGATTGAGTCGGTGGGGAAGTGAGCGGATCTCGCCTTTGTTGATCCGGTTGAAGAGAGTTATCACGATGTAGCAGGGTCTGTCTGCTCCAGTCTATGACCTACCGTTTTCTTTGCTAAGCAGTACGCCTAGGATAAAAAAGATAGGTGGCATAGTGATCCCTACCAATACGACTGGACACCGCATCTCGTCCTCAACTCATTCCGACACTGTGAGATCCGGCCCTCCTTCGGACTAAGGCGTGCCGGCTTTTGGACATTATTAAGAAATGTGACTCTGCCCCTATTTCATTGTGTGCTTACTCCCCCTCTGCGCTATCAAATATAATAGTAGATAACGTAAGACTTTGCTTGCTCTGAGCCATCTTGTTAAGGAAGGGCGGCTAGGGTGGGAAATGAAGAAGAATTGCATTCCAAAGAAGGAGATGAGAAGGAAGACTATTAGTTGTTGAATGCGAGTCACTACATGGGTGGAATTTGAGAAGCTCCTGTAGGCCCGGCTAGCCAAAAAGCTAAGCTAACTCGTATGCCGTCTCTACCCGTTAGCCCTTTACTCGAACAACTCCCTACGAACTACAACAGCAACAAGCAACAACGAGCCGCATATGTTCACTTGCGTTCACCACTCTCGTTCGAGCGTGAGGTGGAGCAACAAGCGAGTATCCGCGAGTGCTTCTATTAGCTACTTCCCTCAGAACAAAGATAAACTACTCTCTTGCTCTGATGTTCGAGTCGCATTAGCATTCGCGAGCCAAAGGGAAATTCCAATATTGAGTTAAGAGGCACACGCTCACAAGCGCTCGCAAACCTGGCAGCTACCAACCTCGGAACTAGTCTCGTAGTTCTTTGCTCTGATTCCCGATCCATGTGTCGAATAAGAACTAAAACAAGCTATAGGCTTGCTACGGCCGGTGAATCCGGAAATACTACGGTTCAATGATACGATACCAACAGGATCTCCCCGTTCTGTAGAATCCTACGAGTTTGAGTGTCCTATGAGATGATCTTGGATTGAGACGGATGAGGCAACGCTCATGTGAGAAGGTAGCGAAGCTAATCAGGTAACGAGACAGAGGTGCGACAGCTACTGGCCAATAGGTCAGGTGCGGAACGAAAGGGGTAGCATAGCTAGGAACGGGCAGGTAGGTCAGGTTGTCAGCTGCTCATAAGAGGTTGTTTATTTGCTCGTCAGAAGATGCGGGTAACGGCTAAATAGGAAGTCGGATAACGGAGTAGCTACGCTTGTTTCGGCTAGAGCTGGTTGTGGATGATTCCTAGGTAAGTCTTTATTAGAACATGGTTCTTGCTCCTAACTAAGCTAGCTAATTGAAAGCTCACGTGACTATGGCTTGATTTTCCTCATTGGCTAAACATGTCGATGGAGAGATCCGTTCGTCGGTAAATCGGCTGCTTGAAAGAAAGGACAATCGTCACTGCTGCGCTCAACTCCTATGCTATGCTGGTGTGGAGCTGCCGGTGAATGCGGAATGGCTATTGTGAGAAGGTGGGTAAGAGCCTGCAGGTATGAGGCCGGGGGTACAACTCGCAAGGGGCTATGGTTGAAGTGCACGCTAGAGAGCTTTCAAAGCTGTAATCGCTGTTTCGGCTAGAGCTTTCTTATGATTTGGATATTCTCCCAAGAATTCGTAGAGCAGATGCCAACGAGCAAGGAAGTAGTAACGAGGCAGAGGTGCGTTAGCTTCTTATTAGAAGAAAGTGATAGTTGTTGCTTAGCTGCTTTCTGGGAGAAGACTCACACGATACCCAATACTCAAGGATGGAAGTAGCGAAATCAGCAATAGAAGAGAAAGCCGCAGCCGTAGTAGATCGGAGATCAGAGCAGAAAACAAGTCAAAGGATACTTGCCCTGAGACCCAAAGTAAGTAGCCACAAGGGAATCGCGAACCGGAAGTGAGCTTGTGTTCACATCTCGTTTTCCAATCTTTCCAATTCTTATAAAATCTTGCTTGTAATCAGAGGAGAGGAACATTGAGGAGAGATTCTCAATTCTAGAGAAAAGCAAGGTGAAGCAGCACCCTCCATCCATAGTTTAGAAGTCCCCGAGGGAGGGGGACACCGGGTATTGACTAAAGAATAGATATATAAGGGCAACTTGCCTATATATATCTATATCTCTTTCTTCCCATGTGCGTGCACGTGAATCAGTTATTCTCGGCGGACAAGGGCAAAGGATGGTAATGATTGGTTATGAACGGGCACACGTCCGGGTTATGAAATTTACTATTTTGATATAAATATCATCTATCTACACATCTTGAGTAGGCTGCCCCTACTTTCTTTGGGATATTGCCTTAGCTAGGTTGGCTCCTAGGCGCAACTGTACAACAGGCGATGTTATCAGCGATGCTTCGCAGCATGGTCTTGCAGATCCTCTTCCTCTGGGCTCTGGAATGGAAGAATTGGTTCAGCATCAACCCCGGGATTCTTTCCCCGACTACAAGAAAGGAAAGCCTTGCCTGCTTCGTCTTTGGTTTGGCATTCTAAGGAACAACTTCCCCATAGGCTCGATTCGGTTCCATCCTATACCTTTTATCCTACGTCTTATCACTCGGAATCGCATTCTATCACACTGGTCACACTGGTGGTACTTCTTGTTGAATTAAAAGATTGGATTAGTCTTTCTCTACCCACCCACCCGCCACCCCTGTTTGAGAGTGATTCAATATCAATGGGGGAGCCTCAAAATAAGGAAGTTGCTTCTTGGAAAAGCGCCTTTTCGCTGCCAAGCCTTTATCTTATTTGGTCGGGCAAGAATCCATCCCGGTTTAAGAATTCACCCAATTGGGACATCCATTCTGAACCTGAAACCATTACCAACGAAAAAAGAAAGTGTTAGAAAGGGGCTTCGAAGAGCCAGAACTCTTAAAAGAGGAAGGATGCAGCGCGCGAGCCTGTTAAGCTGCGATTGAGCCTAAGTCTTTCCATAAAGGGTAACTTTATTGAGAAGTTCCCATAATAATACCTTTCTCATCGATAATTTACAACAACTGAAACTTCAACTGATGCCCACGCCAAACGATATAACTAAGTTGGCTTAGGATTCGGAATGATCAGGAACATCGATTCCAGTCTTCTTTCCCGACCCGATTCCTTCCTTGGCTGTCATTTGCATATAACTAGCTAATGCTGCTGGGAATGCCCTTGGCGGATTCTATCTTCTCTTGGTGGAGTAACTTGCTTACAGTGCTTTAGGGCTCTCTCCACACAGGGCGTCAGTCGTGAATCCTATATATGCCTATATAATGATATGGAAGGGGATTGTCAAGTGGAAAAAAGACCATTCGATTCGCCTTGACCGGATCATATAGCGTTAGAGGAGCGGTAAACTTCGCAGCAGGGAAGGCGGAAGAGGACCGAGCCGAATTGAACCTATCTGACCCGACCGAGAACCCCATGGAGACTCCGAAGCGATCTTGGACATGGCATGGAGCAAGTCATTGATTTAGCTCAGGTAACACTCTACTGGCTTCTCCTGAATGCGCTCGTACTGTTTTGGAGATCAGATAGCTGCACTTTTCGATTTGAGGCCCTGAAAGGGTTCCGTCATTGGAATAAATCGCTCGGATATAGGCGACGGAACCAGCCCTTGGCTAAGGTGGCGGCTCAACCGGGTTATAGCAATGTGATGCAACATTTCTTCGGGCTAACTAAAAAGGACCTACGTAAGGGAGTTGCAGGGTCAGACGCGTTGATCTATGGCCAATTTCTGAATGAGAAATTCCGCTATGACCGGGGCGAGGCTAAGTCGGCCAGATCGATGCAATGTGTGCGGGCTCTTACGCTGTGCATCCTTTGAGGGCGTGGGGAGCTCCCGCACCAGCGATGGGTCCCGAGGTAGAATGGCTCCCTTTAACAGTTCCCTCACGGCGCGTATATCCCCCATGGCCGTGTCCTCTTCAGTAAGCGCCCAATCAGGGCGAAATACGCGCTCATCCCCAGTGCGGTCGCGGGGGGAGGGTCCCAACAAGGGGATGCGTCTGACGTCACCACGAACGCCACCCATCCCCTGAAGCACCCTCGGCCTCTCGGCTGGGGCAGCTGGCAATGTCTGGACACGCACAGGTGTCGGTTACCGAGCTGCGCTGACCTCCGACGTTTCCCCCAGTGCCAGTACAGCCTCCGGCATGATAGCAGTGGTCCCTTTCTTGAAAAATCAAGTATACGGTACCGAGGAATCAGAGGCATTGCATAGACACGCGCGGCATCGGCCATGGAAGAATCAGGCGATAGCTTACGAGTCCTTTTGGAGGGCCTTCTCGTCAGATCCACCTCGGCGCCAACCTGATCCGCTGCGACCCTTGGCGGCTGCTCCTCCTGGGCCCTCTTCGCCGCGGCCTCCTTCCGAGCATCATTCTTTCTCTTCAACTCCAGCAGATAGTCCTTGCTTAGTTTCACTGCAAAAAATAAAAATAGAATCAGCCCAGTTAGTAGGTCAACATCGGCAATGTTACGAGGAAGCAATACTCACAAAGACGGTTCTCATGCAAAACAAGGGGATCCCTCAGTTCAGCCACCCGGATCCGAGTCCCTTCGGAGCCCCGAGCACGTCGCAACATCTCAGACTCCTCAGGCCGCAGGGGCGAATCCGTATTGAATGCCTCGACATCTAATTTCTTCCACACATTCTTCAGCGTCACATCACCACCTCGAATGTAGAAAAACTTATTCTTCCACAGCTTGATCGAGGTCAGCTTATCTGCTAGGAGGTCGCCGAACTCGGGCCTTTTGGCGAAGTAGTACCACCTAGACCGGCAGTAGTCATTAAAGGTGAACATGTGACGGAACATGTTCAGGGTCGGTACACACTCCAACCTCCGAAAGTAGATAACGAACGCTATCAGGTTCTTCCATGAGTTCGGCATCAGTTGGATAGGGGCCACTTGATAAAATCTTAAGATTTCGCCCACCAACTTCGGTACCGGCACCCGAAAGCCAACCTTAAACATTTCGATGTTAACGCACAGCTCCGACCTCTGACTCCAGCAGGCCCGATCCCCCTCGACGGGCCTTAATTTCCACGTCATCCGGAATCTGATAGCGCTCCCGAGACCGGCCG
>JAMYWD010000986.1:0-25000 GCA_028583415.1 Protea cynaroides | reverse complement strand
TCCATATACTGGAGCATCTATGTAGTCCTCCACAGTGAACCTGCATTAACATCTAAAAATATGATGTACACAAGGGTGAGCTCACAACTTAGCTCAGTAAGAAAATTAGACAATGCAATACACATCATGCATGAGTAACATTCACATTATGGTCTGATTTTAAGTTTGCAATGTGCTATAGAAAGGATTGGCGGCCACCGCACCTCTATACACGAGTGTGTGAATCCGCCCAATGGATCAAACACCATTGTCATCCCACATACACCCACCATGGAATAGAGATAGAGCTAAAGTGTCCGGATCAAACACCGCCAACACTTCCCCTGATGCCCTACCCATACCAACACGTAAGCCCCTATTGGCGAGGGCTTGTAAACTGGGCTCGCAACTAACCAATCCTATATGTCATCACATTAGGCCCTATCCCAGCACAGCTCCCTACGGCATAGAGATAGGGCTAGAGTCTAGTGGCCAGATCGGAGACCACAGTGCCACTTCCTCCCCCTGATACCCTACCCGCACCAAGCATGCTAAGATAGAAGCGATACGAAAAGGTGCTAATGTGAGGAATGATCCCAGACCCCAGGCCCTTCCCATTCCACACAGCAACGAAAACAATTACATGCCTAATAGTCACATCCTAGCATAGCAAGTATGCATGAACAATATAACTGAAAGTAAAGATGACATGCGAGTATGCACAAACACCTTTCCACAGAATCATAATTATTAACAACGTTTCACTGTTATTAAGTTATTAGGGTTTAGGTCTGATTCCCTTACCTAACGCTTGATTGCTAGCTTGTTCCATGTCACAGAATCCAAACTCGTTATCACAAAGTCCTACATGATGTTAGGGTTGAATTAGAATTAGTTTCTTAGGGTTTACGTTGGTCGAAAAACCAACTGGATCAAAATATACCCCTCACAGTGCTTACCGGTCGCAAGTACTGGTCGCGGCACTGTGGGGATAGGTGTGACCGATATGGTCGACCGGTCCCCCACAGACCAGTCTCCGAGAGGTACCGATCGTTCGGTATGGTCAATCGATATGCCTCTGGAAGACCATCAACTCGGTGTTCGCCTTCCGTCAGTCACCCCCTATTGGTTCTAGGGTTTCTCCTATACATTATAGACCTGAGCAATGAGTTAGAGTTGTTTCATGTTCCATTCAAATCCTAGTTTCGATGATCCTTAGCCTAGAATGCGAATCTAGGGTTCATCGACTGTATTAGGGTTTGACGACAAATTTAAGGGTTTTAGATCAATACTTCGTATTGCATGGTATTGATCTGACTAATCATCTATGATGCTTAACTTAGAGGAAGGTTCAAGCAATTACCGTTGGTTCGCAATTATGGTGTTCTTTGTCCAATGACAAACAGCGGCTCCTCTCCCTCCTTCCTAAGCTCTTTCTCCTTTTTCGATCTCTTTCTCCTCTCTAGGGTTTGTGAGGATCAATGAAAGAGTTATAATGAGGTTTAAGGGTCCTTAAATAGACTAGGATAGAGTTTAGGAAGTTTCTTTACGTTAGGAAAGTCCTTAGGCTTGAGATTTGGAAAGTAGGACCCGCAGAGATCCATTTCCGGATCTAACCAGTCTGCCCACACAGACATACCGGTCGACCGGTACCATCGACTGGTACCATAGACTGGTATGAAAAATATCATTTTTTAGGTCTGTTTTCATACCTGGTTGTCATCTGCTCCTCCCGTCTGGCCCAGTGATGATTGAAAGACCTGTTATGACATGAATTAAAGGTTTAGATTGGTTTCATGGAGTGCGGGTCTTACAACTCCCCCACCCTTAAAAGAAATTTCATCCCCAAAATTTGCATGTAGGTTTCACAACTCCCCCACCCTTAAAAAAATTTTCGGCCTCGAAATTTATACGTACCTTGTTCGTCGAAAAGGATAGGGTATTCCTTTTGCATCGTGTTTTCATCCTCCCAAGTGATTTCTTCTGCATTTTAGCTTTTCCAATGCACTTTGACGTAATGGATATCCTTGCTTCGGAGATGTTGTACCTTTCGACTTGTGAGCATCACAGGTACCACTTCAAATGTCAAGTCCTCTATCAAGTCTGGTGGGTCTGTTGTCAAGATGTGCGATGGATCCCTGACATACTTCTTCAATAAAGAAACATGGAACACATCATGAACGATTGACATGGATGGTGGTAGAGCCAGTTGATACACCACATTACCACGTCTGGTCAAAATCTTGTATGGTCCCACATACCTGGGGCATAACTTTCCTTTCTTACCAAACCATTTCAGACCTCACACAGGTGATATCTTCAATAACACCTTATCACCCACTTCAAACTCCAGATCTCGACGTCGGTTATCTGCGTAGTGCATTTGTCGAACTTGAGCTATCTTCACTCTTTCCTTGATTTTATCAATCGCTCGACAAGTTTCTTCTACGAACTCCGATCCTACAATCCTTCTCTCCCCCACCTCATTCCATAATAGAGGTGTACGACATTTCATCCCATAGAGTGCCTCATATGGAGCCATTTGGATCGTAGCCTGGTAACTATTGTTATAAGCAAACTAGATAAGTGATAGCTTCTCGTCCCAAGGTCCTTTGAAATCTAGGGCACAAGCTCAGAGCATCTCCTCTAAGATTTGAATAGTTCTTTCTGACTGTCTGTCCGTCTGAGGATGAATAGTTGTGCTAAACTTCAACTTGGTTCCCATGGCTTTCTGTATTCTTTCCCAAAACATTGATGTAAAACGGGGATCTCTGTCAGATACTATACTCTTTGGGACGCCATGAAGTCTGACTATATTATCCACATATAGCTTGGCTAGCTTCTCCATGGTGTACTAAGGTCTGACAGTGATGAAGCGAGTTGTCTTGGTAAGTCGATCGACTATAACCCATACTGCATCCACTGACCTTGGTGTCAAGGGTAGGCCAGTGACGAAATCCATTGTGATACAATCCCACTTCCATGCTGGCTCTGGTAGTGGTTGTAGCAAACCTACGGGTCTCTACCTTTCTGCTTTAACTTGCTGGTAATTTAGACATTGGATTACGAATCGAGCTACATCCACTTTCATACCCCTCCACCAATATAGTCTTCTTAAATCATGGTACATTTTGGTGCTTCCTGGATGTACGAATATGGGGTATAATGAGATTCTGTCATAATTCTATCTCTGATAATTGAGTTCTCACTCTCAGGTACACATAATCGTCCACGATACCTGAGTACCTTGTATAAATCCAAGGTTAAATCAGGGTTGCTTTTACCCTTCTCTAGATCTTTTTGCACAGTCTTGAGGTGTGGATCCTGTAGGATTGCTACTTTGACCTCATCTATGAGATCCGATGAGATCTTCAAAGCTGCGAATATCAATGTGAACTTGTGAATTAAGCCCTGTTCTACTGGATCTCCTGTAGTCTCCAATATATGCTCTTCATCATTCTCTATTGAGCCTGAGGCTGCAGCACACAGTGCAGCATTTGTACTAGGTCCTGCCTCGGGTTTCAATGCCCACTTTCTGCTTAAGGCATCAACTACGATGTTTGCCTTACCCAGATGGTACTGGATGTCACAATCATAATCTTTTAATAGCTCCAGCCATCTCCTTTGTCTCATATTCAGGTCCTTCTGAGTAAAAAGATAAGTCAAACTCTTATGATCCGACTTAATCTAAAACTTTTCACCATAAAGGTAGTGCCTCCAAGTTTTGATTGCATGAATGACCACTGCTAACTCTAGATCATGCGTAGGATAGTTCTTCTCATGCTCTTTCAATTGTCTTGATGAGTAGGCAATCACCTGTTCTCCTTGCATCAACACATATCCAAGACCCAACCCTGAGGCATCCGTATATAGAGTAAACCACAAGCCTGGTGCTGGAATGGTCAAGATAGGTGTAGAGACTAGTTTTGACTTCAGAGTCTGAAAGCACTTCTCACACTCATCTATCCATATGAACTTTTCTCCTTTCTTAGTTAGTCTGGTAAGTGGAACGGTGATTTTTGAGTAGTCTTCCACGTCTTCTATAGTAACCAGCCAATCGAAGGAAACTATGAATTTCTACAACTAATTTCGATGCATCCCATCCTATTATAGCTGCGATCTTGCTTGGATCTACCTTGATACCGTCTGCAGATACTACGTGACCCAAGAAGGCCACTTCCTTCAGCCAAAATTCACACTTCTTGAACTTGGCGTAAAGCTTCTCCTTTCTCAGCCGTTGTAGGGCTGCTCTCAAGTGTGTTGCATGACTCTCCCTGTCCTTTGAGTAGACCAAGATGTCATCAATGAATACAATGACCGAAGTGTCCAACATGTCATGAAACACTCGGTTCATCAGTTCCATGAACGACGCTGGGGCGTTGGTCAACCCAAATGACATTACAAGGAATTCATAATGCCCATACCTTGTCCTAAAAGTAGTCTTTGGAATATCTCCTGCCTTGATCTTCAATTGGTGATATCCTGATCTAAGATCAATCTTTGAGAAAACCTTTGCACCCTGTAACTGATCGAACAGATCATCGATCCTAGGCAAAGGGTATCGGTTCTTGATGGTTAACTTGTTCAACTCTCGGTACTCGATACATAGTCGTACGCTACCATCCTTCTTCTTTACGAACAATACAGGTGCTCCCCATGGCGATATACTTGGTCGTATGAAACTCATATCTAGTAGTTCTTGTAACTGGGTCTTCAACTCTTTTAATTCTGTAGGAGCCATCCTATAAGGTGCCTTAGACACCGGTGCCAACCCTGGCATAAGGTCTATCACAAACTTCGTAGCCTTGTCTGGAGGTAGACCTGGTAGATCCTCTAGAAATACATCTGGAAACTCTCGTACCACAACTAGATCTTCCATCTTTGGCACCTCTGCAGCGATGTCGACCACAGACACTAAGTACCCCACTCCTCCCTTCTCTAAGCATCTCTTAACTTTTAGGGCAGAGAGGATCAGCTTCCGCTTCCAAGGTAATTTGGTTCTAGTGAAGCTAAACTTCTTTCCCTTATCATCCTTAAAAACAAGTTTTCTTTCGCCACATAATAAGCTCGCCAAATGATGGCCTAGCCAATCCATTCCCAAGATGACATCAAAGTCTGCCATCTCGAGTTGAACCAGATTTGCTTCTAGGTTTCGCCCCTCAATACTAACTGAATACGGCCCATAGCATTTATTCAACGCCACTTCTACTCCCAATGGAGAGCAAACTATCAAGCTTGGAGTTAAGAGCTTGACAGGTAACTCCAATCGCTGCCCAAAAGACATAGAAACAAAGGAGTGTGTAGCCTCAGAGTCAAAGAGTACTCTGGCGGGTACACCAGCTATATCTATCGTTCCTGGAGTTTAATTATCCCTTAGTTCTACATGCTCATACATAACAAATCAATAAGCAAAATAGTGAGGAACGGAATCATACCAGTAACCACATCAGGTGATGCGACTGCCTCTTCAGTGGTGACTACAAATACCTTCCCTTGCTGTGGCGGTTGCTTTCTAGGTAGAGTACAGGTTTTTGCACAATTACCCAATTGCTGGCAGTTGAAACATTTGACATTAGGGTTTTGACCAGCTACCTGTGATTGTGGTGGTGTAGTAGTATTCCTTGCAGGCACCACAGCAAACTGAGTCCTATAGGGATAGAATGGTCTAGTGTTCCCTCCACCCGAAGTCTCAGTTGCAAGCATCTTCAGTCCCCTATTTTGAGCAAAGAAGCTGTCTCTTTGGCTTGACTCAATCACCCTAGCAATCTGCACAGTCTCATTATACACCTTCTTATCCAAACCCAAGATGTGCTCCTGAATACTTCCTCGCAATCCCATAGTGAACCTATGGGTTTTGGTTTCCTCCTTTTGCATGCTTGCTGGAGCGAAAAAAAATAGCTCTTTGTACCTCTGCTGGTACGCATCAACAGTCAATTAGGATTGTTGCAGGTTAAGGAATTCCTTCTCTATCCGATCTCGAAAACTCTTAGAGAAGTACTTATCGAAAAAGGCTCCCTTGAATATTTCCCAGGTGATTTGGGTGTGCTTCTTCTCTAAGTATGGCCGAGTAGAATTCCACCAGGCATTAGCATCTTCCTTGAGCATGTGCGTAGCAAATAGCACCTTCTCATCCTTCGTGCAAGTCATCAGACGGAAGTTCATCTTCATTTCAGCAACCCACTGTACAGGCCATAGTGGTTTTTTGGGTTTCCCTGTGAAGGTAGGGGGTTTCGATTTTAAAAACCTATCCATCGCTCGGCTTAGGTCATTCTACCCCTGTGCATTTGTTCTATACCATGGTGGTGGGTACGGATAGATCCCTTGATAGGCAGACGATGTTGGAAATTGGTGTAGTAGTTGTGGGTTCTGTTCATTGCTCATCGGCCCAGTGCTACCATCCACTGGTAGTATGGTATTATTTTCCCCAGACTCAGGCGTACCTTCTGTAGGGATATATCCTGGTGGCCTGAACATCTTTAGCATCTCATTTAAGAACACTTTCTGCGGAGCTTCCATCTGATAGACCAGATTAGTCACAATAGTCTCAGAGTTAGTGTGAGGAGGGCCTGGCAGATTTGTTGGTGCTTTCTTCCTAGATTTTGGGTGAGTTCAAGGCTTTTGCTTTAAATATTATCGTTATGCTACCGAAATTTTGAAAGTTTTAACAAAATCTCATTGTTTTGTTTTGTTTTGTAGTTCACAATGTCTCAGTGTCGAGGTTCTGGTAAGCATGTATACGCTCCGGGCATGAACCGTCCTCACCCACTGGTTCCACAATTTGATGAGTAGTGGTTTCGTTTGGCGGCGCAAGCCCGCTTTCCATGGTTCGAAGAGAAAAACATAGAATCTGGACGCTGCGTAAACCTGGAGCAGCTACAACGATTTGATGTTGAAGCAGCCTTTGGTGCACTTGGGTGGTTACCCATTATCACCTATAAAGTGACTACCCGACCCAACCTGGTCAAGCACTTCTATGCTAACCTGGAGGTCGAGGGGGATGTTAACGATTTCAGCCACAGTAGGGACCGCCACCTTACCAGCTTTGCCAAAGGTGTCCCCATATCCTTCGACACTCACCAGCTCGCTGATCTCTTGGGGATTCCTAATGATGGTGATTTGGTTTACTATGCTCCCAAAAAGAAGGGCTTCCTTACTGATGATCTGCGCCAAGAGGTTTCAGAGCAGATCCTTAACCCAGGGGCGCCCATGAAAGCTGCCAGTTTGAGACTTGTTCCTCGAGTATATTGCTGCATTATCCAACATGACATTGTTCCTGAGAGCGGCCACTACAGTGAGTTATCTCAGCTAATCCGACTTATAATCGAGGTAATGGAAACAAAAACAAGAAGAGAGAAAGATGTCAGATTTGCAACCGTAACAACCATGTTGCATCCAAATGCTATTTTTGATACTCAAATAATAGTACCTCATGGCCTGCTCCTACTGTAAACATGGCCGACATCCTTCCTACTCTACCCACACCAATGATGGATTAGTTCCCAGATACTACGGCTACCCATCATGTCACACTTGATATGAACAATCTCCAACATTCCCATAGCTACAATGGTAAGGACAAACTGAAAGTTGATAATGGCATAGGGTTAAGCATTAGTAATATTGGCTCTTCTAAACTTATTTCATCATCCACCACCAATCGTTTTCATTTATCCAATATCCTACATGTTCTGCATATTACTAAAAATTTATTATGTATGCATCAGTTCACCAAAGATAATAACTGTTTTTTTGAGTTTCACCTACATGCTTTTGTTGTGCGAGATCAGGTGACCAGGAAGCCTTTACTCTGAGGAAACCTTAAGGATGGTTTATACCAGCTACAGGGCCTTCTTCTTACCAATAAACCACCGCCCTTGGCTGCTTACATTGGTGAACGCACTACTCTTGACGACTGACATGCTCGTTTTGGCCATCCCCAACCTAGCACAGTTTGCCATGTTTTATCTAATAATTCTCTTTCTTGTGATTTTTGCATTTCAATCCTTGTTCTTCTTGTTATATGGGAAAGTCTCATAAAAATCCATTGCCTCCCAAGAACCTTGATCTTGTCTTTAGTGATGTATGGGGACCCGCTCCAATCTTATCTACTACTGGTGCCAAGTACTTTGTTATTTTTATTGATGACGAAACTAAATTTACTTGGTTATATCTTATTTCAAAAAGATATGAAATTCCTTCCATCTTTGTCAAATTTAAAAATATGTTTGAATGCCTATTTTCTAAATCCATTAAGGCGTTTTAATCAGATTGGGGAGGAGAATTTAAAACATTAAATAAGTATCTTCAACAATGTGGAATAATCCATCCTGTAACCTGTCCTCATACACATGAGCAAAATGGGGCTGTCGAGTAAAAAATTCGACATATTATTGATAGTAGTTTATGTAAGACCCGTATGGTACTAACCGGTCTTACTACCTTGTATCAGGTCTTCTTATCATGGTCGGGCCAAACAGACCAAGTGCATGAAGAAACCACAAGATCAGGTATGAGATTGAACCCAAAAATAGTCAATTAGGAGTGTGTGTTCTCATACCTAAACAGGTGTGGTCGACCACACCTCAGATTAAAGCGACCACAGAAATCTGGGTCGTGTGGTCACAAATTTTTGACTGTGTGGTTGACGGGTTTTGTGACCACACCTGCGACCACACGAACCCAGTCAAACTCCGTGATTAGGAAACCTTCCTAATCTGAAGGGGGTTCTTTCTTAATCTAAGTAGGAATTTATATGGAGGGTTTTTCTCTATATATAGGACGTCCCTTAACCTCTTTCATCCTTCTAGAACTCAAACTGAAAGTGAGAGAAAGAGAAGAGGAGGAAGAGAATGAGAATTGAAGAGGAAGACTAATAGGAGAAAATTCAGAGAAGAACTCTGAATCTTCAACAAGTTTAAGGTATGAAAATATTTTTCATCTCAATTGAATGCCTAGAATAGATCATGAAGGAGATAGAGATTCAAGTGAGACCCCAATCATCAATCCATGGACAAATTCCAAGAGATCCATGGAATGAATATATTAGGATGATGGATTGTGTAAAAATACTAATTTTAAGCCATAGAACAATCATAGGAAGGATCATGATGATAAGCCAAGGGATCCAAACATGAAGGAATTGAGTTGGGAGTGGAAAGGTTGACCATCACATGTGTGGTCGCATGTGTGGTTGCATGATATGCGACCACACATCATGCAACCACACGAGACATACATATCCGACCACACACCCTCGGGAAGTCCATGGAGGGTGTGGTTGCATGTGTGGTCGAATGATATGCGACCACACGAGAGACACATGATCGACCTTATGCCCTCGGGAAGTTCTAGGGAGGGTGTGGTCGCATGGTATGTGACTACACCTTGCGACCACACACCCTGTGGACGCAGAAACTGAGACCACAGGTGCAGCCACACTTGTGACCACTCAATTTCTGTTAGTCTGAATTGCTGGAAATAAATTCTAATGTAAAATCTATAAATTTGTTAGGTTTCCAAGTGGTCTAAAAGTGATTTACAAAGCTTGAACAAGGAACTACCATCGACCAAAGGTGAGGGAACAAGACCTAAATTAATTAGCTAATAATAAACTATTTTACTTATTGAGTCCAATGCCATGAATGATTCTATGCTTGTATGCTTGTAATGTGTATTTCACATGTCATCCAATATTCCTATTATTACTGTTCATGTATATTTAATTTTGTATATTTATAACATGATGATGATGATGATGCTAGGAATAGGCATGTGAATGTATGTGTGTGGTTAGTGTACTTGATGCGAGTGGAGTATCAGGGGGAAGACGTGACAATGTGGATCATCCTGATCACCAGACTCTAGCTCTATCTCTACTCAAGTCTTGTCCACTAACATCATCATAACACCATTATCTTAGCAGAACTATTACGTCGTAGGGCATCAGGGGAGGTGGTCTTGAACCGTGTAGTCTCTGACTCTGTCGGGGGGCCTTAGCTCTATCTCTTTGGACGTATTGAGGGATGCTAGGGTGAGGCCTTGGATACACTGTTTGGAATTAGGATTGGATAGTTGCGAGCCCAGTTTGCAAGCCCTTGCCAATAGGGGCTTACGTATTGGTATGGGTAGGACATTAGGGGAAGTGTTATGCGATGTTTGATCCAGACACTTTAGCTCTATCTCTATTCCATGATGGGTGCATGTGGGACGGCAATGGTGTTTGATCCATTGGGCGGCTTCACACACTCGTTTATAAAGGTGCGACGGCCACCAATCATTTCTATTGCACATTGCAAACTTATGAACCAGACCAAAGATATGAATTGAATGCATGCATATGTTTGTTGCATTGTTTTGTTTGCTCACTGAGCCATGATGTGTTCTCACCCTTTCAACGTCGAATATTTTTAGTTGATAACGCAGGTCCTACTGTGGAAGATTATATGAATGCACCGATGTACAGACATGTTGCTGCGATGGACATGGAAGCTATGGTGGAGTCGCATGATTCGTCGGGCGAGTGCAACTCATGTGTTTTTCGATTAGATTTAGTTGTTGGATTATCGGGACATGTAATTGATTAATTAATAAATTTTATTTTAAGTCTTTAGTCATTTGGAGATAATTGGATTATTAATTATGTTATAACTGTTAGATACTCTATTCATTAATATTAAAGATTTTCGCTATTATTTATTTACTCTGATTATGGTTGTGGATGTATCTGGTTTAATCAAATGGACATGGCTTATTCGAGATCCTGGTTGAACCGTTGGATCATAGACGGTTCATCACACCATTCTGATTGGTTCAGAATTGGGGTGTGACAGTTTAACACCTCTTGTCCATGCCTCTTTACCCATTCGCTTTTGGTCCTATGCCCTTGAGACAACAATATACTTGATCAATAGACTACCAACCATTGTTCTAAATGAAAATAACCCATTTTATACTTTATACACAAAACCACCTGATTACAATTTCTTAAATTTTTTTGGGTGTGCTGTATATGCATTGCTAAAACCTTATAATGCTCACAAATTTGATTATCGATCCAAGCCTTGCGTTTTCCTAGGCTACAGTCCCCTACATCATGGCTATCGGTGTCTTCACATCTCTTCTGGTCACATTTACATGGCTCGCCATGTGAAATTTATTGAGAGTGTCTTTCCTTATAAAGGCGACACTCAACCATCTGTATAAAGTCCAGTCAACCCCCCTCTCTCATCTTCACTTCCAGCTTCAACCCATCTCCACAGCCACCTTGTACGGCTCCTCCTGGTCCAGGTATTGCTCCTTCTCTCCCCACATTCACTACTACCACTTCACCACCCAGCATGTTATTACTACTGCTATAACTAATGTTGTCTTACCTGAGACTGACACAGCTACAGATTCAGAGAAGATTGTTCCTTCAATTGCAACAACACCTACAGGAATGGTGGAGTTTGGGCTAGATCGAACACATCCAATGGTCTTCCATTCGAATCCATGGCCATCAACTTGGTATCCTCTACCGTCTGTCCACCTAATAGAATCAAGTATTGAATTGGAACCAACATGTTTTGCTGAAGCCAACAAGAGTGCAAAATGGCTTGAGGCTATGTCCAATGAATATAATGCTTTAATAAGCTATGGTACATGGACCCTAATTCCACCCTCACCTACTTATAATATAGTCAGTTGCAAGTGGGTATTCTGAATCAAGGTGAAGGGCTGATGGCACTATAGAAAGATATAAGGCAAGGCTTGTACCAAAGGGCTGCAATCAACGTAAAGGAATAGACTATACGAGGACATTTAGTCTCGTGGTGAAACCAACAACTGTCAGGATCGTCCTCTCTATTGCTACTAATGACCCATTCACCAATTAGATGTAAGTAATGCTTTTCTACTCGGGATATTGAATGAAATAGTCTATATGGTGCAACCTTCAGGGTTCATTGATCTAGACAGACCGCACCATGTCTGTCACCTTCAAAAATCATTGTATGGATTGAAACAAGCATCTCGTGCTTGGTTTACGAAACTAAGCTCTCATTTGATCACCATGGGATTTCAAGGATCAAAGACCGATACTTTTCTATTTATTTATACAAAGGGTTACCAATTCATTTACATCCTTGTATATGTCGATGACATAATTGTTACGGGATCTGACAGTCATCTCATATCTCAAGTGATCACTGATCTTGGAATGGAATTCACCATTCAGGATTTGGACCGCCTCAACTACTTCTTGGGCATAGAAGTAGTTTACAATGACAATGTCATACTTCTCTCCCAACACAAATATATTTCCGATCTATTGAAGAAAACTGGGATGGATGGTGTCAAACCTGTCAACACACCAATGAGTACTTCTATTTCCCTTTCTCTTGGATCTGGTACACCCCTAACGTATCCCACCAAGTATAGAAGTCTCGTTGGCACTCTGCAATACGTCACTCTCACACGTCCTGACATCTCATTTGTTGTTAATAAAGTATGTCAATTTCTGCATGCGCCAATCGAGGACCATTGGCAGGCTGCCAAACTGATTCTTCAATATCTCGAAGCCACCATCAATCATGGCATTTAGTTCTTTCGACAATCTTCTCATCGTTTACTTGCATTTAGTGATGCTAATTGGGCAGGATGCCAAGATGATCGAAGATCCATAAAAGGTTATGCACTATATCATGACTCTAATCTTGTCTCTTGGAGTACTAAAAAACAAGCCACTGTAGCACGCTCGTCTACAAAATCTGAGTATAGATCTCTAGCTAATGCAACGGCTGAGATTATCTGGATTAAGTCCCTACTCCAAGAACTTAGGAAACCAGTCACTACACCACCGGTTTTATTGTGTGATAACCTGGGAGCTACATATCTTACAGCTAACCTTGTATTCCATGCAAGAACCAAGCATATCGAGGTTGATTTTCATTTTGTACGACATTTGGTGGCTAAAAAGGATCTCTAAGTTCGTTTTCTATCAACCAAGGATCAAGTAGCGGATGTTTTTACTAAGCCATTATCAGCCATCCGCTTCCAAATACTTCGAGACAAGTTGATGATTCATTAAAGACCCTCCTCAACTTGAGGGGGGTTGTTAGAGATAAGATTTGTTTTACAAAACAATTCAAATTTTAAATTTAAATTTGAATGAAATGAGTAACTGAATTCCAATCCAAAAGGAATTGCATTTAATCTTATAGATAAGCTCTGTTTCACAAAACAATTCAAATTTTAAATTTCAAACATTTGAAACTTAAATTTGAATAAAATGTCTAACTGAATTCCAATCCGAAAGGAATTGTAGTTAATCTTATAGGTTGGATAAGATTTGATTTTGGTGATAATTTTTGTAACCGTTGCCAACTCAACGGATTGGATAAGGTTTGATTTTTGTAATAATTTTTGTAACCGTTGCTATCCCAACGGATTAAAATTTTTATTTATATACAATATAACATCAAATAGAAGCAAGGTGAATTACAACACAAAATCAGAATTTTGAATTTTTACAGATGGTTCCAGCTTGCTGAGAGAGAGAGAGAGAGAGAGAGAGAGAGAGAGAGAGAGAGAGAGAGAGAGAGAGAGAGAAAAGCAAAACCACAACTGCCTAGGCCTCGCTTGCTAAGGGTATTACTGTCAATACAAAAATAGTTTTGAGCTGATAAGAGTATCTAACGGCTCCCTCTTAACGGTTCGGGTATTTTTAATAAACTTTTTGGAATTTTGGGTGGTAGTTGATGTTTTTAGAAATCTTGGATGGTAGGTGATTTTTCTTAAAGTATTTGGGTAGTACATGAAATTTTCCCATTTAATAAATATTTTTGTTTTGATTTCCTTCTGGTTTCGGTCCAGTTTGGTTCTAGCTTTTATCAGGCTCACTTAAAGGGCTCTTATTGGTTCGGCATAAAGGGCTCTTATCGTTCAGGCTTAAAGGGGTCTTAGCTGTCTATTATCAGTTTGGTTATCATTTACTATACTTATATGTAGTAAACAAGTTAGATTAATGGGTTCTATTGTGTGATTATCAAGCTAATTCGATTTTAGTATTGGTTTCCTACATGTATATATAATAAAATGTTGACTTAATAGGCTTTTATCGTTCCACTAAAAGGTTGGTTTTGTTTGGTCTTATTGATCTAGTTTGGTTTGGTTCAGTTTTAGCAATTTGTCCAGACACAACCTAATTATGGCATAATAAGGTTCCTTTTTTTGTTTGGTCAAGGCCATATCGGGCTGATTTGATTTCAGTTTGGAACCAATTTTGACACCCCTGCTAGCATATTTTCGGGTGTTAAATTAGGATCAAGATTAGTTGTAAGGTATTTTTTTGGGGTAAACAGTTGTAAGGTATTACTGGCATTTGATATTAAAGGTGTAAATCGGTTCGGTTCTGATTTATTGATTTGGTTTGAGATTGAATCGGCATAAATCGAAATTAAATCGATTGTTAATTGTTTTTCTTCAAATCAAAACTAATTAGCAACTAGTTTAACTGGTTTGACTTAATTAGCTAGTTCCAAATCGAATTTTCCTTTTACCCTCTTCTCATCAGGTTTTTTGTTTTTTAAGATTTGCATAAAAGCATACTTACACTTAACCTGATTATTGAGTCAGTGTTACATCTTGGTAAAAAAGTCAAAAAAATAATTGTAGTGTATTTCACTACATTGCAAAGGTAAAGGATATCGAATAGTAACCGCAAGGGGGTAGCTTAGTTTGACAAGGTGCCTATATTTCGGGAAGTTGAAGGTTCTAAATTTGATACCTCTTACCATCTTGAGGTGACTCACATAGGAGTTAAGTGCTCTTCTTTTTCTTGTTTTGGGTGTAAATGGAATGGTTCTCATTCAACCTTGGAATCACCCAGTCCATGCATTTGCGAGGTCAATATGGACTATTGGGACTAATCAAACTGAAGGTCTAGATACTACTGTTAAAAAAGAAAAAAAAATACTGAATAGTAACTCTTTTTTTTTTTTTTTTTCTACAATCCAGCAATAACTAAATATATATGAGGTTCCAACTTCCAACTCAAAAAGCATTATTTTCAACTCAACTATGATAAAAACAAGGTTGAAGAAATCCATATCTTGATTTTATAGTTCTTTTACTCAATTTCTCTTGTAAATAATTTCAATCCATTACAGGATGTTTTGCTTGGAATAAACAATACGTAATTTTAAATTATTTTTTAGTAATATTATCATATTTGAACTCTGCTGCTGATCCATGAAACCCATCTAATGGAAATTCATTTTTTAAATCCATCGACAGTTTTAGTTCTAGAAACACACTTACCAATAATCTAGGTTGTTTAATTAATTAATTATGTAAATTATGGTTGAAACTTATTCTTCGGCAAAGCAATTTAACAATAAATCTAGACTTACCCAAAAAAAGAAAAAAATAAATCTAGATTTGGTAATTGAGTACTTCCTATACATTGCCAAGGTATGGGAGACTGAATAGTGTTGACAACTTTTTACCAAGGCAAAAAAGAAAAAAAAAAATAGTATTATTAACTAGTCTTTAATTAAATTTTCTATCGGAGGACATTCTCTATCATCCGTACACCAATATATTCATAAAGCATTATTTCCCAACTCAATTTTGATTAAAGCTTTCCCAACTCAATTTTGTTTCTTTAATCTTTGTAGTGTTGGCGTGGGTTGTTCTTATTTTATCAAAAAGAAATGTAGATCAAGTGATGTTTATGGGTTTAGTCCTATATCGTTTTTGTGTATGCGTGTGTGTTTATCTGGATATATGATATTCTGCGATGCCATTGGTTAGTTAACTCTTTGGTTTTGACGTGTGTTATCTTTATCAAGGTTCTAAATTCGGGTATTAGACACAGTATCAGACATGTCCACAACCGATATGAACGATCGGATCAAATTGGATCAAGTATACGGATCCAAAGGGAAACTGACACATGGCCTGTAAACATTAAGATAATATTAAAATGGATTGGATCGGGATTTGTCCAGATACAAAACTGATTTGGTTGATCAGATTGGATCAAGTGTACGGATCGAAAGGGAAACTGACACATAGCCAATATACATTAAAATAATATTAAAATAAAATCTGATTGTGAATTGATCAAATCCAAAATCGATACAAATCAATCGATCAAATACCAATTACTTGAACTATGGTCCCTTTCTTTGTTATATAAAAAAATAATAATAAAACAAATCAAATCAATTTGTTTTTTTATTCCAATATGAGGTTTTGATAACAACAAGGTTGAAGAAGTCTATTCATGATTTCATCGATTATTTTTCTCATTTTCTTTTGTAAATAATATCGACCCATTACAAGATGTTTGGCTTGGAGTAAACAATAATTAATTTTAAATTATTTTTGGGAGTAAGTTTTCTACTGCCTTGAAACTAATCCAAAGGAAAGTCATCTTTAAATCTATCGAAAGTCTTGGTTCTAGAGACACAATTGCCAATAATCTAGGTTGTTTAATTATATGAGTTTTGGTGGAAACTTACTTTTCAAACAAACTATTTAAGGGCAACTCTAGATTGGATAACTGAATTTAGTATATAATTCTAGAATCTAGAACCAAAAGCTCGTAGGCTTGGGGAAAAAAATGTCAGCTTAGTATTATTAAAAATGGTAACTGCAAGTCTCTACCAGGCAGAAATCTCTATTTCCTAGCAGATTTGTAAGTCGTTGAATCATGATCAGCTCCCAACTCTTTGGTTATAGAAGGATAGCTGAAGGAAAATTTCATTTCACAAGAATTAGGATAATCAGGAAAGAACCAGGAAAGTATTTTCATAGAATTATGATACAATGATTTAAGGTTTTGGTTGTATTTCATATGTATTTTTAGAATAAGTATATATTAGGTTAAGGGTATACTGAAACGATAAAAATAGTATTTGACATGCATTTTTATTTTTTTAAATCTTGAAATGCATTAAGGTTTCGTTGTCGTATTTACATGAAACAAATATATAATTATTAATCTTATCAATTGATTTTTTGAATCTTGAAAATGCCCATGATAGTGGGAGACCTTACTACGCAAATCATTGTCATAATATTATATACATTCATTAAGATATTCAATAAATAACATAGGGATGACATTTGGCTGTCCAGAAGTAACCAAGCCTTGCCTTTGGTGATCATGAAGATGAACTTTTCTTTTTCTCTTTTACTTTGTGGAAAGCAAAAAAGGATCAAATCCAACTTACAAACAGATCAAACACAAAATCTTCCCTAACTACTCTACTCATGCCTCTTTCCCTCTCTCTCGAAAAAAAAAAAAAAAAAAGAAAAAAAAAACCTTATGTATATAATGGGTTTATATTATTTGTTTCCCAAAATTGTTTTCAGTGATGGGAAAAGTTAACCAAGAAAACTAATGCAAGGAAATCTAAGTTGGTCCAAAAGTTTCTAATGTGTGGGTCCCATAATTATTTTCTCTGGCATTATTTCTTTCTAGTTTTTAGTCCCATAATTATTTTCTCTGGCTTTATTTCCTTCTAGTTTTTAGAGATAGAAAATACATTTGTTGAGTGATATTGGTCAATAATGGTGACTGGAAGTCTAGAATTGTTTAAATGGGACTGATTACTCTCTTCTTCAAATTTTAGAGATTAGAGGAGAGTCTCTCTGGTTGAAAGGCTTTAACTTTAGTTGAGTTTATTTTCCAGCTCAATCAGAACTGAAGCTTCTGTTCCGACAGCAACTCATGCTGAAGAGGTCAAATTCATCAATTTTATTAATTTATTACTCACCATTTTCATCCAAAGTAGTTCATACACTTCTTTTATATATATATATATTTGGTAAATACACTTCTTATATTTTTAATCATAAAAAATAGTTTCTTTAAAATATATACATATTTTGAATAAGGATTATGAAGTAATGTTCATGTGATGTGATGCTTATTAATGTCCACAAAACACCCTCCTGGAATGAATACAAGGGACCATTATTTCAGCTGCATTATTCCACACCCCCTCCCTGAAGAAAAGCTTTCATATTCTTTTATAAATATTTTATGAACTCTATGGTATCATTAATTTTAATGTATTGCTTTTTATTTGTTTTATACATTTTCATTAATAATTAAAAAAAATTACCAATATTTTTTTATCAATTTGTGGTTTCATTATTAGAGGATATATGAGGATAAGTTAAGGAACCTTCAAATTAGTGGTAATTCGATATTTTTGATACCAAATCTAAGGAATCTTGGATGGCTACGTTTCTGTCAACATGAAAAATGTCAGATTCTTATAAACTTTGTTGTTATATGTTGTCTTTTAAAGCCTTCCAATCTTGTTATAATAAGAGAGAAAAAATAATATATAGATTTTTTCTTGTGAAAAAAAGTGGGAATAAGATGTGGGAAAGGAATATATAAATTTAGGTTTTTTTTTTTTAATTTATATATTGATTAAATATATAAAAAGGAATAAAATAATAAAGAGGGGTACATATAACTACAATCTAAAACATATGTTCCACATGTAACCAAAAAAAAAAAAAAAAAAACATATGTTCCATATGCTTCCATATAAAAGGTAGTAAATTATCTTAAACCCCAGGTGGAATGCAAATTCTATGAAATCCAAAAGAAATGAATCCAAATAGTAGGAGATGCGATTGTGATCCAGCTGTGATCAGCCAATGCCCGATATGTGGGCGTTGGCTGAATCTTAGCCATCCAGCCAAAATTTAAGCTCTCTTTTCATCTCTCACCTAGGATTCTGGCTGAACGGCCTAGATTGAAACAACACCCACGTATCGGGCATCAGTTGGTACCAAACTTGTCTCCTGCCGACCCCTTGACAGAAGACAATTTGAATCCAAATGAAATTACATACCCTACTTGAAATATCAAACCATTTCAGTCTTTTGATTTTCATTTTTCTGTTCTTTATGTGCTTAAAATTCTATGGGTGATTTATGTAAACTTATTACGTGTTACAAAGGATTCACACTAACAAAAGCTATAATAGATAAGACTGATTTAGAGAGGTTGGATAGGCTCATTTCGTTTTCGGAAAAAGAAAGAAGATTATATTATATTAAATAAGAGAAATAATTAGGGGAGGGTTATTATTGAGAATTCGTAAATAAGGGATGGATTGTGCAAAGAATGGATTATGGAAAAAATTGAGATTTTTTTTTTTGTTAAAGAAAAAATTGAGAATGAATATTGACAAACCTGGATGTCAGATAACTGATGTACTCGCTCAGAAATATCTCTTTCTGTCCGAACACATCAGATGAAATCCGGGTGATCATCCATAACCGAAGATCCATGGGTTCACAGTCTAATCGGGTCTGAGAGAAATTATTTTTTACTTTTATCCACGGTTCAGAGTTTCGGCCGAAATTTCGGATTTCGGCCGAAACATCTCGATTTTGACCTAAAACGGTACTAACATGGTTGCCGGTTCGTTTTTTACATAAATTCGGTTCGAATTTTATGTTTCGTCGAAAGTTTCGGTTCAGAAGTCCATGTTTCGACCGAGATTTTAACAAAACTGGTTTCGTTGCAGACGCTGATATAGTTTAGGGATTTCAGGCTTTCAGCTCTCATTTTCGCGATTTCCGTCAAGAAGGAGTTGCAGACGCTGAAATAGCTTAGAAATCCTTCGATATCTCCCCTTCTACCTTCTTTCTTCTTCTTTGTTTAGAGGTTGTCAGCCATGATTGTTAACGATGGCAATGGGTTGAAGACGCTGATATAGTTTAGGGATTTCAGCTCTCATTTTCGCGATTTCCGTCAAGAAGGAGTTGTAGACGCTGAAATAGCTCAGAAATCCTTCAATATCTCCCCTTCTACCTTCTTTCTTCTTCTTTGTTTAGAGGTTGTCAGCCATGATTGGTAACGATGGCAATGGATCTGTTGAAGACGCTGATATAGTTTAGGGATTTCAGCTCATTTTCACGATTTTTCGTCAAAAAGGAGTTGCAGATGCTGAAATAGCTTAGAAATCCTTCAATATCTCCCCTTCTACCTTCTTTCTTCTTCTTTGTTTAGAGATTGTCAGCCATGATTGGTAACGATGGCAATGGACCTGTTGAAGAAGAAGCACTGTGGAATTCTATTTTGGATCTGAGAAAGAAATTAGAGAAGGTTTTGCCAGGGTCGGATCTTCTTTCAAAGGAATTGGAAGGCTTCTTTCGGGCCAGCAACCTTGGAATTGTAAGTTGCGTAACATAGTTGGTTTTTAGTTCTATAGTTTGAGTTATATTTGGACTCTATGTTAAAAGTTGAAACCCCTTCAAACTTTTTCTTCTTTTAAATACCGTAAGAATGGTAGAGTTTGATACTTCACCTGTCGTTGAGCACCTGATCTTCTCTCTCGTCTCTTCTCCGGTAAGTTTTCCCAGTGCCTTTTAGTTCCTTCATCCTTATCTGCTACTATTATCTCTGTTTGTTGTTAGTTTTATCTGATCCTTTAGAACATGGCACAACCAGTACAAGGAATTCTCCACATGGAAATCTTTTATCTTTCCTCTGTTTTACTTTTGTTATTTTCTCTTTGCCATAGCAATTAAGTTTCAATCAAGAGAAAATACAGGAGTTCTGAGAAATCATGTTGAGGCTGTACGGTTGGAATTTGATTCCTATAAATTTTAGTTCTGCACCCATCAAAATTAGGTTTTGTTCTTCCATATGACTAATATGCCTTTCAATATATGCATATGCGCAGGAGTGAGCCATTATTATTGTTCTTGTGTATTCATATGGTCATGATTTACATATACATATGACTGTCTACCAGAGGAGGGGAAGCAAATATTGAATTGACAGTCTTGTTAATACTGGAAGTAAAAAGACTTTCAACATACACATTGTCTAAAGCAACTACTTCTATGAAGTGGAATAGTGGATTAACTGAGATGATTGAGAATGCAGGGGGGGGGGGGTACCTGTGAAAACCTATAATCATTTGTGTAGGACTTGATTACGAAAAAGGAAAAAAAAACAGTGGTGATGTTTTTCTTGTAGCTAGGTTTTTATTTGAGAGTTTCGTCACCCATTTTTCTCTTAATGAACTATTATTTGTACTAATTGCAGGGAATGGGTAAACCCCATGGTAAAAATTTCATGGTCTTGTAGACTACTCACTGTAGTTCATAGTATCCTTGAACCTTGATCTCCATTTTATTAGTCCTAGATACATAATTGATAACTTTTGTTGGAAGCACTGAAACATCTGCTAGGAGTAGCTGCATAATGAAAAAACAGAGAGAAAAATGGTTATTTTTCTCTATTAAAGATCAACAAATAATATGGAAAGGAAAAACAATAGGTGGGATACATATCAATGCAGTAATCTCTATTATATTAGTGTTTGAGTATTTCAACTTTTATCAACAAATCAGAAATTCAAGAATCTCTATTTACCGCAGAAGGAGGTGATACTTCTTTATTTCTGGAGATGGAGTGGCAAGCTCTTCATGCTCTATTGTGGTGAAATACATCATTACTAGTGTAATAGTGTTATTGTCCCATGCCAATTTTAGACATAGCTGAATGAAAAATTCGGCAAGAAAACAAAACCATTCCTGAACAATTGGAGGCTTGAACAGTGAGAGAGTAGATAATTGGTAACTGGTATTCCAGTGATTTGTTTAATAGATTCTTTTCAGGTTCATATTCTGGATCCGGTTCATCTCACTAGAAATCAAATGGGCTGGGTTGTAGACATAAAAAAGTGAGAACTCAACGAGACCCTACTAGCTTTCTTTATTTGAATGAAGAGAGCTAGGGTTCTGTTGTGTTCGTACTCTTCCGGTTAGACTTTGATCCTCTGGGGAGCTCCACCAAGCACTTCTTCACAACTGAAAGCCTAAATAGGGAGAAAAAACCAATTAGTTTTCTTCTCTTTGGACGTTCTCCTCAACTATTTTTTTCTCACCGCAAATTTTAATGGAGTTCAAGATTAATATATGACGTTTGGAAACTTTAGCTAAATAATGAAGTGCTGATACAGCCTCCTTATCTGAGGACAGGAGATCAAAACAATTTGACAGGTCCTGTTAGACCATTTGAGACTGGAAGACTAACAACATTTCATAATCATCCACAAGGTGATTATCAGTTTGGTCGAGTTTAAAGCAGCAGTGATAACAAGAGTGAAACTAGGGAAGGATGCAAAAAAGGGACTTTGTCTTGTGAGGGTTCCATTGGAACTGTAGAACATTCACCCAATGACAATGTGAAAGCTTAAGGGGGGAAAGAAACAACATGAATTTAGGCAAGCGTATTGTTACATATAGGGTAAGATCTTCAACAAAAACATATGGCTTATGCACGTTTTGTCATATATTAATTAGCAAAACAAGAATTTTAAGGAAGCACATCACTGGTATTACCACGATTACTTAACTTGGAACAGTGAAAATGCACTATTGCTAAAACTTTTTGCAAGTGCCATGTCTTGCTGTTGTCATTTACTTTGAATTTTATTGACTACATTTTGGTATCCATGTTTCTTATTGTCCTCCTCAGCCTTAAAAAGTTGCCTCTAATCAATAAGAGTGCTGATTCAGCAAAAGTACACCTCTTTTTACAACACTAATTTCTGCCTATTCACAGCAGCCCTTTTTAATGGACTTCCAAAAGAGCCTCAACAATCTCTATATACTGAGATTTGAAGTAGCTGTTGAATTTAGTATAACTTGTCTCAAAAACGTGCATCAAATTTATTATATTAGTGTTTGAGTATTTCATATCTGAATGCCACGGTCAAGTCATGATTCTAACTATAATTGATGAAGAGAGTTTATTTTAGACTGCCAAGAGTACCTTACCATGCCCCATTCTTCTTTTGATCTAAATTCTGGATGGTCCACAAAATGGGTATGCTTTGTTACTGGTGTTTTGATAGTATCATATTATGTAATACCATCATGTTTGTGCTAGTTGAATTTAAGAGAGACCTCTGCAACAGGCTTCATGCCTTGTCTACATCCACTTCCATGCCTTTATTCTGGGATCAGTGTATTACTAGCTAAAATAATTAACAATAATCTAAAAGATCATTGTGTCACTGATCTATATGAAGCAATATATTACCCTTCTTTTTTGACAATTTATTTTCTTACAGCTCAAGGATCACTTTTTGCACTCAGAAGGTGCAGATGTTATACAGCACATGATAGATCATTTTCTTAATTAGTAGTCCAGCAACTGTAGAATATTTGACTATTAGCAGCATAATGTCTGTCTAAATTGCTGATTTAGGATTTCATTATTGTTTACTTGTGTTAGGCTATTAGCAGCATAATGTCTATCTCACAAGAATCCGGAGACCTTGCATGGAGGCATGGTACTCCCCTTGATGCTAACAAAAGGACCTCCCAATGCAACTACTGTAAGAAAAAAATTGGAGGAGGTGGGGCCACTCGTTTGAAGTGGCATCTAGCTGGTGGGGATGGTAATGTAACTGGATGTCCCAGTGTCCCTGTAGAGATTAAAAAGGCCATGGCTGAGGTGCTGAAGGGTGGGATACAGAGGAAGACACATAAGAGGGTAGCGAGGCAGGAATTTGAAGATGCATGCTTAGAGAGGAGTTTACCTGTACTCGGCGAGGAGGACTATGATCCAGAGGAACCTAACTTAGATGACCCTGAGTACCAGGATCTAGAGGAAGAGAATGTGAGACGAGCCATGAGTGCCAATAAACAGACATTAGAGATAGATGAGGATAGGAGGAGGCAGATGTTCAGGGGAGCTAGTTCTAGTGGGCATGCTGCAGAGCTCCAGGGTCGGACACAGAGGAGGAGGAGAGAGACAGTAGATCTAAATCCCCAGCCACAGATCCCACCACCATTTAGGAGATCTCAGAGAGGCTCAGGCTTCGGGTCATCATCACAGCCCCCACTACCACGCCATGGCCCAGCAATAGAAATCCTCTCTAGTGATCCTGCACTATTTCCCAGGCAAGAAAAAAGACAAAAAAATCTCAAGCATTATTGGACAAACTCAAAGGAGGCAGTTGGGTATGCTATGGCTAAGTGGTTTTTTTATAATAATATTCCTGCACATGCTACTACTGGTCCATATTATCAGAACATGATAGATGTGGTAAGCATGGCTGGCCTAGGAGTGAAGGGGCCCACAGCTCATGAGCTCTACAACAAATATTTACCACAACACAAGAAGGAATGCGAAGAGTATGTAAATCATTTGAAGCCATTTTGGGAGAATTATGGAGTTACAATCATGTGTGATGGTTGGACAGGACCCACTAGACAATCTCTCATCAACTTTATGGTGTCGTGTGATGGAAAAACAATTTTCATAAAGTCTGTGGATGCTTCAAAGCATAGAAAAGATTCAACATATATTTACAATCTGTTGAAGGAGGTGGTTGCAGAAGTGGGGATAGACAATGTTTGGGTGTTAAAAGGCTAGAGAGCCTCGTTTACGTCCACTACAATATGAGATTAAGGGAAGAAAACATTCGTCTCGGCTTGGAAAAAGATATAACCCCGATCGAATTGAGTGAGATCTTCGAGGAGGACGAAGAGGTGGAGGATCCCTTGTATGAGTGGGTGAGGGATCGAGGTGAGCCTGTTTTAGATGAGCCTGAAGGTCGGCCTAATAGTCAAATTGCTTTCCAACTTCGAGTGGATGTTGATGACTTTATGGCATCGGAGGGTAACATTCATTCACAAACACGCAGACCATTTGAAGATGATATTAGTGATGATACCACTCGTTCACCTACTCCCACACAGACACAGACACAGACACGTACACAAATCAGTGATGATGATGACAGTGATATTGGTGGGAGTAGTGATGGTGGTGATGGTGGTGCAGGTGGTGATGGTGGTACAGGTGGTAGTAGAAGTGCAACATTAAGGGAGATAGAACATGACATGGAGACGCAGCCCGAGCCACAGCCAGATCCCATCAGATTCACAGGAGAGAGTTTGTATCCTGGTTCCACACAGGATGAGGACCATGGTGCACGCATTGGTAGATGATAGCTGGTCCCACATTATGATGTGG
>JAMYWD010000981.1:0-25000 GCA_028583415.1 Protea cynaroides | reverse complement strand
CTTTCACGTCTCCTCTCTCTCCTCTTTCCTTTTTCTTCTCCAAGATCTTTTAGATTTCATCTCAACCCTAAAGCCTCCTTCTCTTTCACGTCTCCTCTCTCTCCTCTTTCCTTTTTCTTCTCCAAGATCTTTTAGATTTTATCTCTTATATATAATAATATATATTATATACACATATATTTAATAACATACATATATGTATAGTATACAATATATATAATATATAAATACTATGCATATGGATGAACTGGTTCGAAACGGGTTGAGACTGACTTTTTTTCTCTCCATTTTTTCTTCTTTCCTTTCTTTTCTTCCTCTCTCACGTTTTTTCTTCTTCCTTTCTTTCCTTTTTCTCATTCTTCTTCTAGAAAACCCCTTCTCTTTCACGTCTCCCTCTCTCCTCTTTCCTTTTTCTTCTCCAATATCTTTTAGATTTCATCTCAACCCTAAAACCTCCTTCTCTTTCACGTCTCTCTCTCTCCTCTTTCTTTTTTTCTTCTCCAAGATCTTTTAGATTTCATCTCAACCCTAAAGCCTCCTTCTCTTTCACCGTCTCCTCTCTCTCCTCTTTCTTTTTCTTCTCCAAGATCTTTTAGATTTCATCTCAACCCTAAAGCCTCCTTCTCTTTCACGTCTCCTCTCTCTCCTCTTTCCTTTTTCTTCTCCAAGATCTTTTAGATTTTATCTCTTATATATAATAATATATATTATATACACATATATTTAATAACATACATATATGTATAGTATACAATATATATAATATATAAATACTATGCACATGGATGAACCGGTTCGAAACGGGTTGAGACCGACTTAGGTTGACCGAGTTAAACTGATATGGGTTGAGCTAGGTTGGACCAAAACGGCTTGAACCGAGTTGACTAGATTAATTGGAATTAACTCGGGTTTTCTCTCCTTGTCATTTCATGGGTCATTTCATTGTCATCCCGCATGGAATTTTCCGATGGCCTCTATTCCAAATTTTTTTGCGTTCATTTTGTAGAACATTAAAAATGAGGAATATAGGAACTGGAATCACCTCGAATCCGATGTAGAACGGAAAAGATATGCGACTTTGAAGTTCGACGATAATTTTGAATGCAAGCTTGCATGAGACCCACCGGTGACTTCTACCCGGGATTTTTTACGTCCACTTTGTAGAACATCATGAATGAAGAATAATGGTCTTGGAATCATCTGAATCCGATGTCGGATGATCAAGATATGATGATTTGAAATTCAAACAATCCAACTTAGGATAATTTGCATGAAGGCCCCTAGGATTATTTATAATAATTTCATAAACCTCCCTCATATGTATCATCCGACTAAAATGGTCATATCTTCCTCATTTGATATCGAAATTGAGCAATTCCGGTCTCGTTTCGAAGATAATTCTATGACCTACGCATCCATGCAAAATTATAACCCATGATCTTGTTGTGGACCCATTGAAAACTTCCTCAAATTCACAGACCCATTGAAAACTTCCTCAAATTCACAGTCAAGAATCCAAACTTTTGATCACCTTTCTTCCTTTTGTTGTCCACACACCAGCAGGACTTTATTTAGCTGGGATGGCAAAAATGTGGTGCTTACACCTCCAAATTGCCTATGTATTCCAGAGGTCCTGGAAATCAGTTATAACGTAGTTCGTTATTGTGGTTTGATGATACCGAATAAGACTGGCTCAGTCTGAAAAGGAAGATGTCGAATAAGACCGACACAGTCCAATAAGATGATGTTGCATAGGACCGACACAATCCAATCAGGTGATGTCACATAGGACCGACATAGTCCAAGAAAGTGATCGATGTCGCATAGGACCGACACAGTCCAAAAAGGTGATGTCGCATAGGACCAACACAGTCCAAAGAGGTGATGTCGCATAGGACTGACACAATCCAAAAAGGTGATGTCGCATAGGACCGACACAGTCCAAAATAGGTGTTGTCGCATAGGACCGACACAGTCCAATAAGGTGATGTCGCATAGGACCTACACAGTCTAAAGAGGTGATGTCACATAGGACCGACATAGTCCAAAAGGTGATGTCGCATAGGACCGACACAGTCCAAAGAGGTGATGTCACATAGGACCGACACAGTCCAGAAAAGGTGATGTCGTATAGGATCGACACAGTCTAAGAAGGTGATCTATTTGGGTCGAAATAAAGTAGTCCTGTAGGACCGAGTGATAATCCTAAGAGATCTAACAGTTGGATTCACATCACACCTATCTAGGTTTCTGCACCTTAAGGGAGATGAACTAAAGGGTAGAGATTGTCCTTAAGCTACCCTTGAACTGAAAACACTAATTTTGGAATTGTTGGGCTTGGCTTAATGATTCTTGGTTAAAGGTTTGTTTTTTATCATTTCCACTTTTACCACCCCATGAATGTGGGTGCCTAAATGCACTTCCCCACACCTAAAAATGTCCTCTAGCAGTGTATATGCATGGCAGTTCAACTAGGGTGTAGCAGAAAAGTAAATTCTTGCCAAAGCAATAGATATCATTCAAGCATGGTAGTAACATTCAAAACATGGTAGTTGATCCAAAGATAGTATGTAAATACTCAAGACATGGCAGTGTGATCCAAACATAACGGGAATCATGTGAGCACTCAAAAAAACATGGTAACATTGACATAGCAATCCCAAAATAACACAATCATGTGAGTATAGCTATGAGCATGAGTGTGTGAGACTGAGACAATCCTAAACCAGAACATAAAAACTAACACAATATACTTGTGTTGTACAAACTGAGATGTTAAGATAAAATTATATACTAAGCAAAAGTCAAAAATACAATGTAAAATCACAGATTAATTACATATAGTATAACAACATAGATTAAAAATAATTATATACAATATAATATCAAAGATTGAAATAATGATGCACAAAAATAAATATCAAAGATTAAATAAATATGATACAATATACCTTGAGATATCAAATCAAGATAAATAATAATATATACATGGTACCATATAAGATGTCAATGATAAAATAATACTAAAATATCAATGATGGGAGCATGTATGCAAAAATAAAACGTCCATATGTAGGCAAAATCAGAAGTTTAAAGAAAAACAAAAAATAGTAAGCTTGCAAGTGAGTGTAAACCGAGAAGAAGAAGAAGAGAAAGTAACCTGGTTCGAGGGGTTGCTGATGGTCATTACAACAGGTCGTCGGGATTGTCAGGGGTAGTTGCAAGGTGTCGCCAGGTGGTCGGGGAGTGACTGATGATGATCGAGGATGGTGTCGGAGGTAGTCCAAGATGGCGGCAAAAGGGATGTAAGGTATTGCAATAGGAAGAAGAAGTTGGGGAATGATGGTTGGACTAGTTAGCTGATGAAGTTCAACGGGGGAGTAAGGTTGCAGTAGTGTTTTTTCCTTCAGACCTGGCTCAGTTCAAAGGTGGTCTGTTATAGCAAACCCAGCCAGAAAGTCCTCTCTAGGTTCAGTTGAAATGGGGTTTTTATAGGAGCTGGGGGGCTTGATGAAGAGAGGTAGAGTGGGGCTCGATGGATTGCCATAGAGATGGAGGATGCGACTATAGGGTGGCTGAGTTGAGAGCCAGTTTTTTTGGGGGGTGTAGACAGTCGGTGGAGGATTTTCAAGGAATAGATGGGAGAGAGAACTGTCTGGCGGAATGAATGATGTGGGTAGCAGGATGTGGGGTGGTAGCCATAATCGGCTGGAGTGGGTGAGAGGGGTGATAGGCTAGATGATGTGCTTGGGATGGTGGTTGAACGGCTGAGTGGTGGCAGCATGGGAAAAGAGGGGTGAGTCGGTGAGGTGGGGTGTGGCTCCATGAAGGAGGCTGGGCAGGTAAGCTATCAGTGATTTAATGGAGTCGGTGGTACAGGTTTTGGGGGGTATGGGTTGGTCGGCGGACAGAGGGAGGTGGAGGTGGCAACGCCTCCCTCCCTCCTAATCTCTCTCTTCCTCATTCTCTCTCTTCAATGTTCTCTATCTTTTTCGATTTCCCATTCTCTCTATCTCTCTCTCTCTTTCTCTCTCTCTTTCTCTCTTGCTCTCTCTTTCTCACTCACTTTCTCTCTCTCTCTCTCTTTCTCTTTCTTCGTCTCTCTCTCTCATCCTTTCTTTTGATGGAATCTATTAAAAAAATTGACCTGGCTTCCTGTATATATATATATATATATATATATATATATATATACACATATATTACGGAGTATATACAAAAGATACAATGCACATGGATCGAATTTACTTGGTCCAAACCAGTCTGGTCTAGGTCAAGCAAGACTGGTCGAGGTTGATTGGGTTGGACTAACTGGGGTTGAATCGGTCAAGCTAGACTAGGTTAGACTAGCTTTTCTCTCTATTCTTTGTTGTTTTATTAGCAATTTCAGCTCTCCTATGCATGGAATATTTCGACAGCCTTTGTCCCAGATTTTCTATGTTCACTTTGAAGAGTACCGAAATTGTAATACATTGGGACTTGAATCACCTAATTTGGATGTGGGATGACCAAATTATGAATTTCTGAAGTTTAAACAGTCTAACTTACAATAATCCGGCTTCCAACTATGCATGGGACCCTTCGACGACCTTTGCCCCAAATTTTTCATGTCCACTTTGAAGAACACTAAAAATGAAGAATACTGGAGCATGAATCATCGAATTTGGACGTTGCATAATAAAATTATGAAGAATCGAAGCTCTAACGATAATCCGGCTGGCAACTTTGCATGGGACCCCTTGATGGCTTCTGTCCAAAATTCTTTACATCCAGAGGACGGACAATGGAGCACACTGGCACTTGAATCGCCTGATTTGGACTTCGGATGATCAAGATATGGCCGAATGAAGTCCAATCAATCAAATTTATGATAATTCACCCAAAAGTCCTTAATTCATGATAATTTGCACGAAAGCCCTTTGCACTTTCAAATCAACTAAAATTGTGATCTATTGTCCGTCTGACATCAGAATTAAGTGATTCTGGTATCATTTCGAAGATAATTCCATGACCTACGCATCCATGTAGGTCATAGCCCATGATCTTGCTTTGGGGTCTACCAAAATCAGCCTCAAAGGCATAAAAAAAAAATACAAACCTTGAATTGGGACCCGTTACCTTTCCGAATGTGCCGCACACTCCCCTGTCCTTTTCCAAAGCTTCACTCATCTCCTCTCATTTACTGTCTACCCACCAGTAGAACTCAGCTCAGTTGGAGGTGGCAAATATGGGGTGCTTACAGATGCCCTTCTTTGGCCGAGGTTGAATCAATGGAAGCCGAAGAAAAGAAAGCGACCCATTTTTGCACTTTTTTTTTTGACATGATCGAAGCTCAACAACTATGGCTTTTTGAATTGATCTTTAATCGTAACTCGTGTGTAAACTACATTGTGTAACCTGCACTACCAATTGATTATTACTACCAAAATGAACTGGACCGATGGAGTCATGATAACAGACCAAATTTGGTATGTGCCCCCAAATTGCCTACGTATCCCTCGAGACCTTTGTCTCTCAGGAATTAGGTCCAAAAGCGTAGTTCGGAGGTATGTTCTCTCTCTCTTCTTTTTTTATTTTTTTTATTTTTTTTATTTTTTTTTTTTGCTTTTATCTGCAATTTACTTGAGTGTGAACTAGCTTTGAGCACATCTTCGGAGGATATCCCTCGAAGGGCTAATCCACAATAGCATAGATTGTCAGCGCCACAAACAGGTTTTCTTAGTCTGTAACCACTCGCTATGCTAATGTATATGCTCATAGAGACACTATACTACCATGTCTGGGCCTAAATCATTGAATCAACTGACAGTGTGAGAGAGATCAATGGCCTGGATAGGCTGACAAGAAACTATTCCAAATGGGCTAACCACTTGGGAGAGTGTTTGGTTGTTCATGTAGAATGGCCTGATCCCCACTAGGAGATGCCACCTTGGCTTTTCAAAGATGGACCACTAAAACTCTTGGACACCATTTGAATTGATGAACGGCCGATGTGAGTTCCGGTCAAAGTCGTTGTGATCATTGTTTAAGATAGCAAGCTCACGAGAGTCATGCCAAAGATGTGACACGAGGGCTTGATGTGGAACTCCAGGAAGACCGTCAGATTGTTAGACGGGAGATAGAGTTCATGCCAAAAATCAGGAATTCTTTTTCTAACAATGATAAACTGTTGATTACCTTATTGTTGTCTCATATGAGAATCTTGCCCAACCTTACTGCGAAACCTACCAAATGACTATGTTGTCAGCTTGCCCAAAGCCTATATACGAAAGCCTTTCCATACTTACTTTTTTTTTCTCTTTTTTTTTTAGGCTACAAGTAATATCGCTTTACTTGATCTAGATTTGTCAAGTATTGTAATTCATCTCCGTTCAGATCCATTAGGCGAATAGCCTTTCCTGGTAAGATCTCCTTGGCGGTGTATGCCCCACTCCAATTCGGACAGAATTTGCCCCATGGGTCATGTATTGGTGCTCTCTGTTCCTTCGATGACTAAATCTCCAGCTGCCGGATGACGGATACGGACCTTTTTGTTAAAGGTGTTGGCGATCCTTTGTTGATATTTCTTCATATTGTCTGCTGCCCTGATTCTTCTTTCATCAATGAAATTCAGTTCGTCATATCTCGTTTGCAACCACTCTATCTCGGGAATCTTGCATTCCATTGCTACTCTCAATGATTGTACCTCCAACTAAATGGGGAGTACTGCTTCCATGCCATAGACCAAGGAGTAAGGTGTTGCCCCAGTGGATGTTCTGATTGAGGTTCTATAGGTCCAAAGCGCATATGGTAACTTCTCCGCCCAGTCAACATTGGTTTGTGTCATCTTCTGTAAAATGACCTTCACGTTCTTATTGGCTGCTTCGACTGCCCCATTTGTTTGTGGCCTGTATGGGGAGGATCTATGTCTCTTGATGTGGAATTTATCACACAGTTCCTCCACCTTACCCCTAAAGTGCTATCCTAGATCAGAAATAAGAGCTTGAGGCATCCCATGCCGACAGATAATCTGCCCTTGTAGGAATTTTGCTACTTTGTTAGCTGTGAGCTTTGCATATACCTGGGCTTCTACCCATTTGGTAAAGTAGTCAATGGCCACCAAAATGAACTCTTGCCCACTTGAAGCTTTGGGATGTATCTTACCTATTACGTCAATGCCCCAAGTTGAAAACAGCCATGGGGAACTGAGAGTGTGCAATTCTGTTGGAGGTACATGTATCAGGTTAGCAAAAACTTGGCACTTGTGGCACTTCTTCACATATTCTACACAGTCTGCTTCCATGGTATTCCAGAAATACCCTAACCGGAGGATCTTCTTCGCAAGATTTTTGGCATTCATGTGGGGACCACATACCCCCTGGTGCACTTCCTCAATAACATTACGTGTGCGGCTCTTCATCAATGCGGACTAGTTGCATTCCTTCATAAGATCGCTTGTATACGATATCTTCACACAACACAAATTGGGAGGTGTATCGCCTCATGAATTTCTTGTCTCCTGTTGAAGCGTCTGTGGGGTATTTTCCTTCTTTGATAAAGTCAACGATAGGTGCAAACCAAGGGCGACCATCTACCATCAAAGCATTAATCTCGTCCATGTGTACAGTTTGTGTTCTCCTTTCAATCATTAGAGGTCTAACCCGCTCTGCTGAGTCATTGCAGATCATTGATGCCAGGGTGGCCAACACGTCAACGTATGTATTGTTATCTCTAGGTGAGTAGTCGAACTCTATATGTTCAAAGCTCTGAGCAAGTGCCATCGCATACTCCTTGTAGGGTATCAACTTCTCATCCTTAGTTCTCCAATCTTCCCTGACTTGATAAATGACAACAGAAGAATCACCGTATACTTTCAACTTTTTGATGCCAATAGCCAATGCCGCTCTCGAGCCCCATGATGCATGCCGTACTCTGCAATGTTGTTTGTGCAATTAAACTCTAGTCAGTAGGCAAGCGGTATGAATACCCCTTCTGAGTCTATGAATAGCACTCGACACCATATCCTCTGTAATTGGCTGCCCCATCAAAGAACATGAGCCATGTACCTGTTTGTCTATCTTCTTCATTCGTGTGTATTTCTTCATTTGGAAACATGTCCTCCAAGTGTTGGAAATTGTCTTCTATCGGATGTGCAGACATTCAGCTATTGTGCTGCCTTTTATGGACTTCTAGGTAGCATATGTTATGTCGAACTCTGAGAGAAGTAGCAACCGTCTAGCCATTCTTCCTGTAAGGGCCGGCTTCTAAAATAAGTTTTTCAACGGGTCCATCCGGGAGATGAGTATGATATGGTATGAGAGCATGTGATGTCTCAATCTCTTCGTTACCCAGACCAAAGCAGTGCATGTCTTCTCTAATGAAGTGTAGTTGGCTTCATACCCAGTGAAATTCTTGCTTAGGTAATAGATAGCCTTCTTTGTCCATCCATCTGAGTCATGTTGTGCAAGCATTGTTCCCATAGAATTATCCAATACTGACAAGTATAGTAGCAGAGGTATCCCAGGTATTGGAGGTACCAGAACTGGTGGGTTTATCAAACATGTCTTGATCCTTTCAAACGCCATTTGACATTGAAGGTTCCAGGTTTTTGGCTGATCCTTCCTCAACAGCTTAAAGATTGGATCACATGTGGCCGTGAGGTGTGTAATAAATCTGTTTATGTACTATAACCTTCCCAGGAATCCTCTAATATCCTTTTCAGTCTTGGTGGCAGCATTTCAGTTATGGCCTTGATCTTGGATGGGTCTATCTCTATGCCCCTGTGACTAACCATGAATCCCAACATCTTTCCCACTGTTACTCCAAAAGCACACTTCTAGGGGTTTAGTCTGAGCTTATACTGTTTGATCCTTTCAAAAAATACCCTAAGAGCTGGTATATGGCCTTCACGAGTGACGGATTTTACAATCATATCGTCAACATACACTTCAACCTCTTTGTGGATCAAATCACGTAGTATGGTTGTGGCCATCCGTTGATAGGTTGCCCCAGCATTCTTGAGTCCAAATAGCATTACAGTATAATAGTAGGTGCCCTAGTCTGTTGTGAATGTCGTCTTGGCTTTGTCCTCTGGTGCCATCTTTATCTGATTGTACCTTGAAAATCCATCCATGAATGATAGCAGTGCGTGCCCAACTGTGTCGTCCACCAATATGTCAATTTTAGGTAGCGAAAAATTGTCTTTGGGACTTGCTTTGTTTAGGTTTCGATAATCCATGCATACCCTTAGCCGTCCGTCCTTCTTCGGCACAATCACAATGTTTGCTAACCACTCAGGGTATTTGACTACTTCGAAGAATCCTGCATCAAGTTGCTTCATTATATCCTCTTTGACCTTCAGTGTCCATTCAGGCTGCAATCTTCTCAACTTCTATTCATGTGGCCTTGATTTTGGAAATAGAGGTATCTTGTGTTGCACCACTTCAGGATCAATGCCTGGCATGTCCTCATAGGACTAAGTGAACACCTTTGGAACTCTGTTAGCAATTCTGTCATCAGCGTAGCCTCTTCTTCAGTTAGGGTAGCACCAATCTTCATCTCCTGGGGTTCTTTAGTGGTACCTATATTGATCATTTGGAAGTCTTCGCCAGCAGGTTGGGCTTTCTTCTCTTCTAAAATTTCAACTTGTCGCTGTATTTCCATAGGGGTTTCATCGTGTTCATCATTGTTAGAGTTGGAGCTTAGAAAAGGAACGGAAGATGTAGACACAGAGTAATAAAAAATATCATCTTTATAAATCGTAGAAAACAGTGGTACAGAAGAAGTGGCTCCTCATGGAGCGGACTCAAAGCTGGAAAGGGACTCGACTCTATCTATTGACTCTCTTATCATGGGCCCAGACATGGCCGTACAATCAGGAATACCAGACTCAGCATTGGTGAAGACAAAGCTATCTAAGCAGCTCGAGTTTGGGATCACACCATTGAAGGGATAGATCAGTTGTTGTGGACTTGGATCTTCATCTTGGTATCCTTCGACGAGTGTCATCACTTGATCTTCCTTGAACAGGTTGCCTATGTCAACTATATCTGCCTCAGATCTTATCTCTTCACTATGCTCTCTTGTCCTTTCGACATCCTCCCACTCAATGGTACAGTCAAAGAAGATCTCAAAACCAGGCCATCGTCTTTGGAATTTCCCATCAAACCAAGGTTCGGGGAAACCATGGAAAGGTGAGTCATATCCTTCTTTAATAAAGTACCCATTCAATGTAATGTGATATGGAGTATCTTCTTGACTATACAACCCTTCAGTTAAAACTTGGCCTATCTGCATATCTATCCTCTGCTGTTGCCACTTCCCTTTGTTCATGCTTGCAACCTTCATTATGGTACTGCTACTACACGCATTATAATTTTTGTACTTCTTCTTCTCGAGCCAAAAAAATCTCTGATCAGCTCCCCACTGCTTCTGCTCTATCAATTCTAAATCTTGCTTATTGGGGATGTACCCCAGTCCAAATCTGTGCTCATTGATTAACATGGATAAGACATTAACATTGCCCTATTGATGTAAGCCGATGCCCATTCTTGGAAAATAAGACATGTTGAACAATTGACGAAATGGAAAGGGCAAGTACATACCTGTGGGATTTACCCCTGTGATAACGAAGATGTTTTCTATTTCGAATCCATCGAGATGGACCGTCTCAGATGAACCTTCTCTATCTCCATTCCCTGTTTTCCCAGTATCCAGTGCATTGACCATTTCTGAATCTCCATGGATGGTCACAGTGCTATTGTTATTTGTGAATCTGTTCTTTTGGTGTAGAGTAGATGACGTTGCATCCTAAAGAAAATTGAATTCATCACGCAGCAACCACCTACTAGATTTTCCAGTTCATTACTTTCCATAATTATCGGGACTTGAATGCTTGTGAGAGATTTCAAAACAGCGTCCCTGTGAGCTTTTGATGCCATCAGTAGCTCCCAGATGGAGACATTTGCCTGAATTTTCTGTAATTGCTTAAGTAAGGGGTTGGGTGGTTCTGGCTGACTGGCTTGCCCCGATTCTTTCTCCCTGGCTAACTGTGTCGGACTATCCGCTGCTAGATGTGTTGGCTTGTATCCTTGACCTGTATAAGTTTCTGCCACAGTCTTATCTTCTCTTGGGATGTAGATGCCAAACTCATCAAACTGCTCATCTAACTTACTAACCTCTTGTTCTTCACCAGGTATGCAGATTCCAAACTCATCAAATTGTTCATCTGATTGGTCTACTGCTTGTTCTTCATCAGATAGGTGGACAATGTAGGGCTCTCCTGGCTCTACTATGGTCACGGGTTATCCTTGGTATTCTGAATAGGTAAGGTTGAACTCCTGATCTAGATTCTCACCCATCATGCAAACTTCACCTTCTTGAACTTCTTCCTTGGCTTTAGACATCTCCCATTCTATGAAATTCACGTTGTGATGTAGGAGTGGGTTATTATTGACTGACACCTGATTGGTTCTTCCCTGTTGCACCTTAAATGCCCTAGTGTCGATCAGATCCTGTATAACATTCTTGAGTTGCCAACAATAATCTATTTCGTGACCTGCTTGATTATGAAACTTACAGAAACGGTCAGTACGAAAATTGGCCAGCAGTGGATTTGGTGTATCCCTGGGTGGTGGCGGCCTCAACTTACCGGCCTTCATCAATCTGTCCATCAGTACCTCCCTTGGTTGTGGTAGCTCGGTGTAGTGCCTAAAAGGCCTCTGCTGTACAACTGGTGGTGCATAGTTATTTGGTGTTGGTACTCTGACTGTACTTGTATAGGCTACTTCTTTGTGGGTCTGAGCATTATTGTACTTTGGCTAGTACGGTCTCCTGTTTGAACTTGTCTCAGGTTTCTCCATTTTCATCGGGAGCTCATCTCCATGGTTGATAGCATCCTCCACCTGTTGTCCTACAATGACTAACCCTTTGAAGGTGAGGATAGCTTGTCCAAATATGTATGCTTTGTATGTCTTACTAAGCCCCTTCATCATCATTTGAACCTGATCTCTCTCCAACGGTCGGTCCCACAGCTGTGCAGCCACTTTCCTGAACCAGGTTAGGTACTCTATGAAACCTTCATCGGGTTTTTGCAGCATAGTTTCCAATTGTCTCTGATGAGTTTCAATCTCGGTATTGTATGTAAGACCTGTATCGAACTAACTGGTCTTACCACCTTGTATCAGGTCTACCTATCATGGTCAAGCCAAGTGGACCAAGTGCGTGAAGAAACCACAAGACCAGGTATGAAATCAACCTAAATATAGTCAATTATAAGCATGTGGTCGCATACCTAAACAGGAGTGACCGACCACACCTCAAAATAGTGCAACCACATGAATTTTGGTCGTGTGGTCAGACATTTCAGAAGGTGTGGTCGACGGATTCTGCGACCCCACCTCCGACCACACGAACCCAGTCAGAAATCGAAAATTAGGAAACCTTCCTAATCTGAAAGGGGTCCTTTCCTAAACTCAATAGGGCATATTATGGAGAGTTTTCCTCTATAAATAGGAAATCCCTTAACCTCTTACACTCTTTTAGAACTCAAACTGAGAGTGAGAGAAAGAGAAGAGAAGGAAGAGAAGGAAAATTGAAGAGGAAGACTAAGGAGGAGGAAAATTCAGAGAAAACTCTGAATCTTCAGCAAGCTTAAGGTATGAACATATTTCCCATGTTAAATTGAGAGCCTAGAATAGTTAATGAAGAAGATAGGATTTAGGAGAAACCCAAATCATCAATCCATAGATAAATTCTAAGAGAATCCATGGAGGAAATTATGTGGACAATGTATTCTATATAAAATACTAATTCTGAGCCATAGAACAATTGTAGGAAGGACCATGATGATAGGCCAAGGAATCCAAACATGGAGGATTGGAGTTGAAAGTGAAAGGTCAACCATCACACGTGTGGTCGCACGTGTGGTCACATGATGTGCGACCACACGAGACACACATGTCTGACCACATGCCCTCGGGAAGTTTCCAGGGAGGGTGTGGTCGCACGTGTGGTCGCAGGATATGCAACCACACCCTACGACCCCACGCCCTGTGGTTGCAAAAATTGAGACCACAGGTGCTGCCACACCTGCGACCCCTCAGTTTCTGTTAGTCTAAATTCATGGGAATTAATTTTAATTTAAAATCTACAAATTTATTAGGTTTTCAAATGGTCTAAGAGTGAATTACAATGCTTGAACGAGGATCTATTATCGATCAAAGGTGAGGGAACAAGACCTAAATTAATTGGCTAATAATAAACTATTTTTATTTATTGAGTCTAATGCCATGAATGATTCTATGCTTATATGCGTGTATTGTGTATTTCACATGTCATCCAATATTTCTGTTATCACTGTTCATGCATATTTAATTCAGTTTATTTATAACATGATGTGATGATGATGCTAGGAATAGGCATGTGAATGTTTGTGTGTAGTTAGTGTACTTGATTCGAGTGGAGCATCAGGGGAGGACATGACACTGTGGTTCATCCTAGCACCAGACTCTAGCTCTATCTCTACTCAAGTCTTGTCCACTAACATCGTCGTATCGCCATTACCTTAGCAGAACTATTACGTCGTAGGGCATCAGGGGAGGTGGTCTCGGACCATGTAGTCTCTGACTCTGCCAGGGGGCCATAGCTCTATCTTTATGGACATATTGAGGGATGCTGGGGTGAGACCTTGGATACACTATTTGACATTAGGACTGGTTAGTTGCGAGCTCAGTTTGCAAGCCCTCGGCAATAGGGGCTTACGTATTGGTATGGGTAGGGTATCAGGGGAAGTGCGGTGTTTGATCCGGGCACTTTAGCTTTATCTCTATTCCATGATGGGTGCATGTGGGACGGCAATGGTGTTTGATCCATTAGGCGGCTTTACACACTCGTGTATAGAGGTGCGGCGCCACCAATCCTTTCTATTGCACATTGTAAACTTATGAACCAGACCAAAGATATGAATTGAATGCATGCATATTTTGTTGCATTGTTTTGTTTGCTTACTGAGCCATGATGTGTGCTCACCCTTTCGACGTCAAATATTTTAGTTGATGATGTAGGTACTACAGTAGAAGATTATATGAATGCTCCAATGTACGGGCATGTTGCGGCAATGGATGCAGAAGCTATGATGGAGTCGCATGATTCGTTGTGCGAGTGCAACTCATGCGTCTTTGATTAGATTTATTTGTTGGATTATTAAGAACATGTAATTGATTAATTTATTTTATTTTATGTCTTAGTCATTTGGAGATAATTGGATAATTTATTTATGTTATCACTGTTAGATTCTCAGTTCATTAATATTAAAGACTTTTATTATTGTTTATTTATTTAGATTATAGTTGTGGATGTGTATGATTTAAGCAAAAAGACACAGCCTATTAGAGATCCTGGTTGAACCGTTGGATCATAGAAGGTTCATCACACCATTCTAGTTGGTTCAGAATTGGGGTGTGACTTTGTATGAGTAATGATTTTTGAAAGCCCGTGTGATATCAAACCAGGAATGAACCTACGAAGGATTCAGGTTCATCAACCACCTATGTGCCCTTCCAGTTAGTGAGAACTGAAATGCCTATCCCATTTGCTCGTCAGTAAAATCGTGCCCTTGCCTCAGTAGGCTTGTGAATGACCTTAGATGTGTCTTGGGATCACCCGTTCCATCGAACTTCTCCGTGGTCCATTTGAACTTTGCTGGCAACTTAACATCAGGGAAGAAACATAGTCCCTCAGAATCTATGATCTGGCTCTCTACACCCTTTAAACCTCTTAGCAATTGTTCCACATGACTTAATCGATTCCCGTAGGGATCTTCAGATTCTTTCAATTTCTTGGTTGAAGGAGTCTTCTGGATGACTGACGGTTGCTTGTAAATAACTTCCCCCTCCTCCTTCGGAATACTTTTGTTAGGGGTACCAGCCTCTGGCATATAGTGTGAGTCCTCCCTTTCCATTAGTAATTTCTACATGTCCTTCATCATGCTTGCCATCATGTTCATGGTTTCTTCTATCTTGGTTACTCGACTTCCCATCAAACTTTGGGCTTAGTCCTTTTCGTCACTCATGTCTTTGACTGGTCCCGTAGAGGTAGGGCTAACATGTTCAGGTGTAGGCTCTCTAGATAACCTCCCAGCAATGGGATCTCTTACCCACGAGGTAGAAATGGTTGTAGGCTGACTTGAAAATTACCTGGTGATGGAATGGGACAATGGAAAAATGGTAAAGACTCAGAACTGACATGGATACGAGAAGGTTTCTCATGCACATACAGGCTTACTCGACCAATACAAAGTTAGCTCCCTCATGAGGACTGTCAATTAGACATTATTCGAGACAATTTAGATGCATTTGAATAAACCCCATGGTTGGTCTTGGGGCTTTATGATTCCTATACGGATCATTGTAGCACCATGGTCTGACCACGTGGTTTATTGAACGCAAAGAAATTGAAATGAATACGCATAATTGTAGTTTTCATGAAAGATGGTTAGAAAAGTGGTTCATGAATGAATGAACCGGTAAACATCCACTTGATCACGGTGTCTACATCATTACGGGGATTTTCTGATCGTTTTTTGAGATTGGCGTATCAACAGTGGACGTTTCGACACATTAGGCTTTGAGAATACTCAAGTGTAGAATCCAAACATGTATGACCCGCAGTCCATGAACCCGATCTAAACCTTTAATTCATGTCATAATAGGTCTTCCAATCATCACCTGGCCAGACGGGACGAGCTGATGACAACTAGGTATGAAAACAGATCTAAAAGTATGATATTTTTCATACTGGTCTATGGTACCGGTCGATGGTATCGGTCGACCGGTATGTCTGCGCGGACAGACTGGTTAGATCTGAAAACGAATCTTTGTGGGTCCCACTTTTCAAATCTTGAGCCTAGGGACTATCCTAACGTAGGGAAACTTCCTAAACTACTTCCTAAACTCTATCCTAGTCTATTTAAGGACCCTTAAACCTCCTTAGAACTCTTTAATTGCTTCTCACAATCCTTAGAGAGGAGAAAGAGATCGAAGAAGGAGAAGGAGCTAAAAAAGGTGAGAGTGGAGCCGCCGTTGGACGAAGAACACCAAAGTTGCAAACCAATGGTAAGTGCTTGAACTTCTCTCTAAGTTAAGCATTATAGATGATTAATCATGAATTGATCAATACCATGCAAGGCGAGGTATAGATCTAAAACATTTATATTTACCGTCAAACCCTAATACAGTCGATGAACCCTAGATTCACATTCTAGTATGAGGATCATTGAAACTAGGACTTGAATGGAACATGAAATAACTCTAACTCGTTGCTCAGGCATAGAATGCATAGGAGAAACCCTAGAACCAATGGGGGGTGACCGACGAAAGGTGAACACCAAGTTAGTGGTATTTTAGAGGCATACTGGTTGACCATACCGGTTGCACCATATGCGACTGGTACTGCGACCGGTACCTCCTGGGGACTAGTCTGTGGGGGACCGATCGACCATACCGGTCGCGCCTTGCCCCACAGTGCTGCGATCGGTACCTGCTACCGGCGTGCACTGTGAGGGTATTTTCAATACCAGTTGATTTTCGACCAACGTGAACCCTTAGAAAATTATTCTAATTCAACCCTAGCATCGTATAGGACCCTGTGTTAGCAAGTTTGGATTCGGTGATGCCGAGCAAGCTAGCAATCAAGCATCAAATAAGGGAATCAGACCTAAACCCTAATAACTTAATAACAGTAAAACTTTGTTAGTAATTGTGATTTTGTGGAATGGTGTTAGTGCATACTCGCATGTCATCTTTACTTTCAGTTATTATATTGTTCATGCATACTCGCTATGCTAGGATGTGATCGTTAGGCATGTGATTGTTTTCGTTGGTGTGTGGAATGGGAAGGGCCTGGGGTCTGGGATCATTCCTCACACTAGCACTTTTTCGTATCGCTTTTGTCTTAGCATGCTTGGTGCGGGTAGGGTATCAGGGGGAGGAAGTGGCATTGTGGTCTCCAGCCTGGCCACTAGACTCGAGCCCTATCTTTATGCCATAGGGAGCTGTGTTGGGATAGAGCCTACTATGATGACATATAGGATTGGTTAGTTGCAAGCCCAGTTTGCAAGCCCTCGCCAATAGGGGCTTACGTATTGGTATGGGTAGGGCATCAAGGGAAGTATTGGCGGTGTTTGATCTGAACACTTTAGCTCTATCTCTATCCATGGTGGGTGCATGTGGGACGACAGTGGTGTTTGATCCATTGGACGGATTCATACACTCATGTATAGAGGTGCAGTGGCCGCCAATCCTTTCTATAGCACATTGTACACTTAAAAGCAGACCATAATGTGAATGTTACTTATGCATGATGTGTGTTGCATTGTCTGATTGTCTGACTGAGCTAAGTTGTGAGCTTACCCTTGTATATATACATGTTTTTTTTAGATGTTGATGCAGGTTACACTGTCGAGGACTATGTGGATGGATGCTCCAACATATGGAGGTGTTGCTACTTTAGAAGTTCAAGCAGGAGAGTATGAGCATGATGCTTCATGCGAGTGCCCTTTCTGCGTATACCTCTAGGATATTTGATTTGTTTATTTTATTTATTTTCAGTTAGATTTATAAATGATGTACGGATAATTATTTATGTTTTGGGTTTTGAATAATTGGATAATTTATTTGAATTATCAATAGAGTACTCAGTTCATTTAATTTAAGACTTCCATTGTATTTAATTATATTCTGAATATGGTTATGTGCAATGATTTGTATGAGTGGACACGGTCTTATTAAGATCCTAGTGTAAACCATTGGTTCAGTGATGGTTCACTCACACTTCTGGTTCGATCAGAATTGGGGTGTGACAACTTGGTATCAAAGCTCTTGGGCTCTGTCCCATAGACCATACTTGCACTTACCGGGTCGATGAACCGAGATTGGAAAATTAAAAGCTTTAATAAAACGCACCTTAAGGCACTTGTTTGATGCCGAGACTAAATATTAAAGGCATAATGTACTGGATTAAAAGTGAGAACCTAATAAACGCATGCTTAGTTAGGAGACCATAATAACAAGTAAGAATGATCAAAAAAAAAAAAAAAAAAAGAAAAAAAATAAAAAAGAAGAAAAAATAAAACATTAAAGGTGAAAGGAGGAATGCCCAACAGCAAACAAACGGACCACCCTTCATTTAAAAATAAAGGTAAAGGAGGGGGAAAAAAGGCAAACTTTGAGGGGGGGGGGGGAAAGGGAAAAAAGGGCCAAAAACTATAGCCAAACCAATGAAACCCCCGCCCCCCCTTCTTCTCTGCCGCCAAAGAAAAGCCCCCTATATCCATTATTCTCTGTTAAAACCCCAAAAAAAAAAAACACCACAATAAAGAGGGGGGGGGTTCTTATAGGTGTGGGGGTAAGATCCTCTAGCTCCTTATCACCCCCGATTGCATAAGCTGCATCCCGATTGTCCATCCTCATCCGGACAATGGCATCCCAGTCAATGTCTGATGTCATAGTGTCCTCAATTGTAATCTCTTCCCTCGTATCTACTCGAATGCAAGAGTGTAGTAATAAGCTGGCCGTAAGGAAGGTTGCTTATCTAGTCCGGCATGGTAGCCTGACGCATAGTCCTGATGATAATATAAGGAAGACAGACCCACTCCCTGGTGCAGACACAATAAGTCAGGTACTGGGTGAGCTGAGACAACTCACTGTAGTGGCCGCTCTGAGGGATAATATTATGCTGGATACCGATTGGTAGTAATACTGTACCCCCAGCACATGTTAGCCATAACACAGTGCCTACCATACCATAGGTCCCAGTAATGCACACCCCAGTGTAGAAGCTTGGTGCACAATAAGCAGTATATCAAGGTGGTTACCCTTATCAGTCATCGATGTATGGGATAGCTGCATCATGGTAGAATGATCCGACAAGGGTTGAGGAATATTTTCTAAAGATGAAGCCTCAAACGTTTCAGCAAATGATCAAATCTATTGTGGCCATATAACTAGATAGGTCTATATAGGATGCAGTGCATTATTGACTTACTCTTATGATTATAGAGGATGCACATACCTGATTCTAATTCTCGTACCTTGACAGAGTACCTTCTTGATTCAACCTGTCAATTGGAGTTATAGATGTTATGTCCTTAGAATTAGTCCTGATTATACCAATCTAAGCTACTCCCATGATCAACACCATGAATAGAAATATGAACCAAATGAACATTTAAAGGTTTAATCATTCCGAATGTACATCTTTTCGATTTTATACCTGATTTATTGATGTACCAAAACTTCTCCAGATTTACTCTTGTAGTGCCTTGACCTACGGCATTATATACTCGATAGAACCTGAAACCATGAGGCTAAGAGCTGTAAAATCTCTACTTCCATGTATTTGGACCACCGTACAGTCTAACGACCTTTGGATGATGGTTAGATTACCATAGATTTACTCCTGATCCTTTAAACCTAAGTTCACTAGATAAAATAAGTGTTCATCATTATACTGAATTCGAAAGAAGGAAATGAATCACTGTTGGATAAGCATTATGATTCTTACATTTCTCGACATCCATTGATAAGATGTTTAGTTAATAAGGGAATTATTGGAAGGAAGATGATTAAATTCAGACTAGATTCTATAGCCAAGGAATCTCAGATGAAGTAATGGAGGATCTATTTCGAGATTGCTGAATGGATGGATATGAGTCATGTCTATAAAAGATTGCATGAGCAAAAAGTGAGAACTATCAAGAGTAGCCAGTAAAGAAAATGATAGCACTCAAGTAGAGTTAAAGACTGCTATATTGGTATGAATTTTGATAAGGTAGACGATTTTTAAAGGCAGATCTAAGAGTGGATACCAGGATGAAGTAAAAAATTGTGGCATTAATAGTATTCGGATTAGTACAAGTAATACTGAGTTATGCCGAATGCCGAGTGAGATGATTAAGTAAAGACCAAAAGAGTTTGGCTGAATTAATGAATTTATAAGCATATACCCTAATGCTTATAGATAGACTTGGGATATGTAATGAGTAATTAGTCGGAAGATGCTTTTCGAGATATACGAAAGAGAGATCAGGGTAGAACATCAGTGAAAAAAGAGATGTAAGCTACTGAGTGTAATATGAGATTTTTGATGATAGTCTTTGAAAAATCATAAGAGATGAAGGAACAAGACAAGCTCTTAAGACCTTTATACCAGATTTCGCTAGTTCAAGCTCTTTTGGATTAGATGTTGTACTGGGTAAGTGTTATGAATATTGTCTGAATCATATGGATGGACAGAATTTGGATGCAACCTAAATCAACTTGAGATGGCAGACTTTGACGTCATCTTGAAAATAGACTGATTGTCTCAATGCTTTACAAGTGATTATGTGCATAAAAGAGGTTATCATTTAAGAACAAAGATGACACATAATTTGGTTTTATTGGAAGCATATTGCTTAGGAAGCGAAAGCTCATTCTCTCTGCACGAAATGCGAAGAGATGCTTTGAAAAGAAAGGAGTTGGATATATGGTATCTATGGTAAATGCTACTAAAGAAGCACCACAGATGGAAGATACTGATGTGATGCATAAATTCCCTGATGTATTTCCAAGAGGCTTACCTGGGTTGCCACCTGATCATGCAACTGAGTTCGTTATCGACTTATTACTTGGGATGGCACCTGTGTCAAAGGCACCCTATAGAGTAGCTCCTATGGAGTTGAAGGAATTGAGACAAAAGTTCTAATCGGCTAAGTATTGCATCACGGGGAGCGCCAATGCAATTCGTGAAGAAGAAGGACGGTAGTGTCAGATTATGTATAGACTACTAGGAACTAAACAAGCTCACGATCAAGAATTGATATCTACTACCTCAGATAATGACTTGTTTAATCAGCTACAAGGAGCAAAGGTATTCCCTAAGATTGACCTTGGATGGAGTATCATCAAATGAAAAATTTAGACAGCAGATATTCCGAAGACTGCTCTCAAAACAAGGTATGGGCATTATGAGTTCCTGATAATGTCGTTCGGGTTGACTAACGCTCCAGCGTCGTTCATGGAACTGTTGAATCGAGTGTTTCATGACATGTTGGACACTTCAGCCATTGTATTCATTGATGACATCTTGGTCTACTCAAAGGACATGGAGACTCATGCAACACATTTGAGAGCAGCCCTACAACGGCTGAGAAGGGAGAAGCTTTACACCAAGTTCAAGAAATGCAAATTTTCATTGAAGGAAGTGGCTTTCTTGGGTCACATAGTATCTGCAGACGGTATCAAGGTAGTTCCAAGCAAGATCACAGCTATAGTAGGATGAGATGCACCGAAATCAGTTGCAGAGATTCATAGTTTCCTTGGAGTGGCTGGTTACTATAGAAGATTCATGGAAGACTACTCAAGAATCGCCGTTCCACTTACCAGACTAACCAAGAAAGGAGAAAAGTTCATATGGACAGATGAGTGTGAAAAGTGCTTTTAGACTCTGAAGTCAAGACTAGTCTCTGCACCTATCTTGACCATCCCAGCACCAAGCTTGCCGTTTACCCTATATACGGATGCCTCAGGGTTGGATCTTGGATGTGTGTTGATGCAAGGAGAACAGGTGATTGCCTACGCATCAAGACAGTTGAAAGAGCATGAGAAGAATTATCCTACGCATGATCTGGAGTTAGCAGCGGTCATTCACGCAATCAATACTTGGAGGCACTACCTTTATGGTGAAAAGTTTCAGATTAAGTCGGATCACAAGAGTTTAACTTACCTTTTTACTTAGAAGGACCTGAATATGAGACAGAGGAGATGGCTAGAGCTATTAAATGATTATGATTGTGACATCCAATACCATCCGAGTAATGTAAACGTTGTGGCTGATGCCTTAAGCAGAAAATGGGCATTGAAACCAGAGGCAGGACCTCGTACAAACGCTGCATTGTGTGCTGCAGCCTCAAACTCAATAGAGGGCGATAAAGAGCATATATTAGAGACTGTAGGAATTCCAGTGGAACAGGGCTTAATTTATAAGTTCACATTGATGTTCGTGGCTTTGAAGATCTCATCGGATCTCATAGATGAGGTCAAAGTAGCAATCCTACAGGATCCACACCTTAAGACTGTGCAAGAAGATCTAGAGAGGGGTAAAAGCAACCCTGACTTTTACCTTGGATTCAGACAAGGTACTCAGGTATCGTGGACAATTATGTATACCTGAGAGCGAGAACTCAAATATCAGAGATAGAGTTATGACAGAAGCTCATTATACCCCATATTCAATAGATCCAGGAAGCACCAAGATGTACCATGATTTAAGAAGACTATATTGGTGGAGGGGTATGAAAGCGGATGTAGCTCGATTCGTATTCCAATGTCTGAATTGCTAGCAAGTTAAAGCAGAAAGGCAGAGACCCGTAGGTTTGCTACAACCACTACCGGAGCCAGCATGGAAGTGTGATTGTATCACAATGGATTTCATCACTGGCCTACCCTTGACACTAAGGTCAGTGGATGTCGTGTGGGTTATAGTCGATCGACTTATCAAGACAGCTCGATTCATCGCTCTCAAACCTCAGTATACCATGGAGAAGCTAGCTAAGCTATATGTGGATAATATAGTCAGACTTCATGGCGTCCCAGAAAGTATAGTATCTGACAGAGATCTCCGTTTTACATCAAAGTTTTGGGAAGGATTACAGAAAGCCATGGGAACCAAGTTGAAGTTTAGTACAACTTTTCATCCTCAGACAGACGAGCATAAAGAAATAACTATTTAAATCTTAGAAGATATGCTCCGAGCGTGTGCCCTAGATTTTAAAGGAATTTGGGACGAGAAGCTATCGCTCATCGAGTTTGTTTATAACAATGGTTACCAGGCTACGATCCAAATGGCTCCATATGAGGCACTCTATGGGAAGAAATGTCGTATACCTCTGTTATGGAATGAGGTGGGAGAGAGAAGGATTGTAGGACCGGAGTTCGTCAAAGAAACTTGTCGAGTGATTGATCAAATTAAGGAAAGAGTGAAGACAGCTCAAGTTCGACAAAAGCACTATGTAGATAACTGACGTCGAGCTAAGTTGTGAGCTCACCCTTGTATATATACCTGTTTTTAGATGTTGATGCAGGTTATACGGTGGATGATTACGTGAGTGCTCCAGTGTATGGAGGCGTGGCTGCTTTGGACGTGCAAGCAGGAGAGGACGAGCATGACGCTTCATGCGAGTGCCCTTTCTGCGTGTACCTCTAGGGTTTTTATTTGATTTAATTTATTTTATTTACTTTCAGTTGGAGATACAGTTATTGTAATGATAACTATTTACGTTTTGTATGGAGAATAACTTGATATTCTATTAATTTATCAATAGATCACTCAGTTCATTTAATTTAAAGACTTCCGCTGTATTTTTATTATATTCTGTTTATGTTTATGTGCAATGGTTTGTATGAGTGGACACGGTCTTATTGAGATCCTGGTGTGAACCGTTGGTTCAGTAACGATTCACTCACACTTCTGGTTCAGTCGGAATTGGGGTCTGACAAAAGTATTCTTGAAGATATCACCTATGCGAGGTCTGAAACGGTTTGGTAAGAAGGGAAAGCAATGCCCCAGGTATGTGGGACCATACGAGATTTTGACCAGACGTGGCAATGTGCCATATCAACTGGCTCTATCACCATCCATGTCAAGCGTTCATGATGTGTTCTATGTTTCTTTATTGAAGAAATACGTCAGGGATCCATCGCACATCTTGACAGCAGACCCACCAGACTTGACAGAGGACTTGACATTTGAAGTAGTACCTGTGATGCTCACAAACCGAAAGGTGCAACATCTTCGAAGCAAGGATATCCATTATGTGAAAGTGCATTGAAAAAGCCAAGATGTAGAAGAAATCACTTGGGAGGAAGAGAACGCGATGCGAAAGGAATACCCTAACCTTTTTTACGACCAAGGTACGTTGAAATTTGGAGGCCAAAATTTATTTTAAGGGTGGAGGAGTTGTGAAACCTACATGCAAATTTTGGGGACGAAATTTCTTTTAAGGGTAGGGGAGTTGTAAGACCCGCACTCCATGAACCCGATCTAAACCTTTCATTTATGTTGTAACAGGTCTTCCAATCATCACCGGGCTAGACGGGATGAGCGGATGACAACCAGGTATGAAAATGGACCAGAATTTAGAGTGATATTTTCATACCGGTCGATGGTACCGGTCCATGGTACCGATCGACCGGTAAAGCCTCGCGGCAGCAAACCACTTAGATCTGGAAACAGATCTCTGCGGGTCTCATTTTCTAAATTCCAAATCGAAGGACATGCCTAATGTTAGGAGGCTTCAAAAACTCAACCCTTGCCTATATAAGGACCCCTAAACCTCCTAAAATCCCTTCCATTGATCCTCACAAACCCTAGAGAGGAGAAAGAGATTGAAGAAGGAGAAGAAGCTAGGAAGGAGAGGGAAGAGCCGCCATTGCCGTTGGACGAAGAATACTCTACCGCGAACCAACGGTAAGTGCTTAAACCTTCCTCTACGTTAAGCGTTCTAGAATGGTTAGTCATGATTGGATCAATACCATGCAAGGCGAGGTATTGATCTAAACCATATTTTTACGGTCAAACCCTAATCTAGTCGGTAAACCCTAGATTCAAGTTCTAGGTTGAAGATCATCAAAACTAGGACTTGAATGGAGTTGGAAACAACTCTAACCAAGTGCTCAGACCTAGAATGTATAGGGGAAACCCTAGAATCAATAAGGGATGACCGATAGAAGGTGAGAACCTGATGTATGGTCTTCCGAAGACATATCGGTCGTCCATACCGGTCGCACCTTATGGGACCGGTACCTACGATCGGTATCTCCCCGAGGCTGGTCTGTGGGGACCAGTCGACCATACCGGTCGCACCCTATGCAACCGGTACCTGTAACCGGTATCTCCTGGAGGCTGGTCTATGGGGACTGGTCGACCATACCGGTCGCACCTTTCCCCACAGTGCCACGGCCGGTACCTACGATCGGTACTCGCG
>JAMYWD010000975.1:0-25000 GCA_028583415.1 Protea cynaroides | reverse complement strand
TAACAAACCTTTGGGTTAAAAGCCGAAAACCTACCATATGGGTTCACTTATGCTGAGTGTAGCAAAAATGGGGTGCTTACACTTGGTTATACCTGTCTTGTGGTGCTTCAGGATTTTGCACTTGAGCTTGTACAACTGGTGTATGAGGTGCTTGGGGTACCATGTTGTTCATAGCAGATGCTTGGGGCACAGTGTTGCTACCCCCTAGTACAGTACTAGCTCACCATGCAAGTATCGGTGTTGTGTTTGCAGCTGGGGAGGCAATTCACTTTGCAACTTGCATGTTCACTTGCATTTGCTGTATCTATTGCACTTGTTTTGCCAAATTCATCACAGTAGTGGCCAAATCTGTAGGTGGTGCTAGTAAGTTAGTTGGATTGGCCTGGGTGTGAACATCCTGAGAAGCATCACTTTGATTCCTGACATTTTCTTCTTGCTCTTCATGACCTTCATTGTCATTGACCTCCGTAGGTGGTGGAGGTGGGTTTGCATTCTTTCACCCTCTGGTTAATCTACGCTCAGCCATTTAAATTCTTGGGTGGAATAGTATTGGGAAGGCTATACATGTGAGACAAGATAGATTAGTAATATTTTGTTAATCCCATAATAGAAGGAAAGAGAAGAAAACAAAATTATGAGGCATTAAGTCCAACAAAGTCAAAACATACAAAGTTAATCCTATGGTCGATGTCGTACGGTCGCATGTATCGTCACCATACATGTTCGACCATATGAACCCTAGAAACTTCCCGAGACCCTATGCTTGACCGTAAGGTCAATGGTACGGTCAACTATTTTGGTCGAATTATGTGACCGTACTGTAAGCACCCCATTTTTGCTACCCTCAGCATAAGTGAACCCATATGGTAGGTTTTCCGGCTTTTAACCCAAAGGTTTGTGATTCTCTAATGAACCCCACAAGAGGGTCATAGGATATTTATTACCTACTTGGATTTGTAGGTTGTGAAATTATCTTCAAAATGAGACTAGAATCATCAAATTCTGACATCAAACAAGGAAGATATCACAGTTTGAAAGTGCAAGGGCATTTATGTAATTATCGTATGATGCATACATTATCATTTAAACTTAAAATCATCATATCCTGGTCATCTGATATCGGAATAAGATGATTCAAAGACCAATATTCCTTATTTTCAGTCCTCTTCAAAGTGGACATGAAAAATCCCGACAAAAGGTCACCGATGGGCCCCATGCAAGCTTTCATGCAAAATTATCGATAGAACTTTAACGCTTCATATTTTTGTCGTTCTACGTCGGATTCAGATGATTCCAAGGTCATTATTCTTCATTTGTGGTGTTCCACAAAGTGGACATGAAAAATTCGGTACAAAAATCTCCGAAGGGTCCCATGCAAAATTACACACGAAAATGGTCATTTAATCATTGAAAATTCATATTTTGGTCACCCCATATCCAAGTCAGGTGATTTCAGTTTCAATATGTTCCATTTTTAGTACTCTACAAAGTGGACGTAAAGGATTTCAGGCAGAAGTCTTCGAAGGATCCCATGCAGAATGGTTAGCCAAATTGTCGATAATTGGCCTGCTTAAACTTCAGAAATTCATAAGTTGGCCACTTTATTTCCAAATGAGGTGATTCAAGTTCCAATATTCCTCATTTTTAGTGTTCTACAAACTGAACGTAGAAAGTTTAGAATAGAGGCTATCGAAAAATTCCATGTAGAATGGTGGCAGAAATGGACTATGAAATGATAAAAAAAAAAATCAACTTTGGTCCAAACCAGTTCAACCCAACTTAGTCCAACTCAGCCCGGCCCAGCTCAGACCAATCTGGACCAAGTCACGTCAGCCCATATGCATGCATTTCTTATATATATATATATATATATATATATATATATATATATATATATATATATATAAAATTATAAATATATATATATATATATATATATATATATATATAGGAAATAGAGGCCGTGAGGAGAAAAGGGAAAAAGGAAAGAAGAGAAAGACGAGAAGAAGGAAAGAAGAAGAAAAGGAAGGAAGAAGGGAAAAAAGGAAAGAAGAAAAAGAAGAGAAGAAGGAAAGAAGAAGAAAAGGAAGGAAGAGAGAGGAAGGAAAGAGAGAAAAGGAAGAGAGGAAAAACATGAGCTAGAGTAGGGTTTTCTAGCCAAAAAGAGAAGAAAAAAGAAAAAAAGAAAAAAGAAGGAGGAGATGAGTTTCTAGAAAAAACATGAAAAGAGGGAGGGAAAGATCTATGGATAGTCCGAGTGGACTAACGTGTGGATCTGAATTTGGAATTCTCCCAAATGGCCTACGTATCCTAGGGTTTGCCCTAGGAATCAGAATCCGCGTAATTCGGGCTGTGGGTTGAAATGGATGGTTCCTAGTGGATCTATGGATTGTTTGAGTGGACTAAGGTGTGGATCCGAATTTGGGATTCTCCAAAATGGCCTATGTATCATAAGGTTTGCCCTAGGAATCAGAATCCGCGTAGTTCGGGCTCGATTGAAATAACCTGTTCTAGGTTTAGGATTTAGAACCTATTCTAGGTTTAGGGTTTACTGAGGGGCAGAAATCATCCTGAATTACCCTTTTCATCCTAAGTTCTAATTTTGGAAGGTTTGGCAAAGTATTCTCTTTCTTTATTAAGATTTTTATTATTTTCCATTATGCCCTTCCCAAGAATGTGGGTGCTTAAATCCACGTCCCCACCCCTAATATGTTTGCTAGGTGTACAGATATGGTAGTTCGACTAGGGTGTTGCATAAATTAAATTATTCATCTAAATATGGCATATAACACATTTATGGTAAGAAATACACATCTAGCAAGATTGTTAAAAATCTCTCAAATATGGCATGTATTGCAAATAAGGCAAGAGCCTATATGGCATGATCTAGTATGGTAATCTAAGCATGGCAAGACCTAATATGGTAAGAAATCAATATATGCATCTATATATCAATATGGCAAGTACCAAACATAGAATGCAAATATGGCATGAATTATCCAAAAAAGGTAAGATCTTATATGTTATTTTCTAAGCATGGTAAGACCTAACATGGTAAGAAATTAATGTATGCATCTATATATCAATATGGTAAGTACCAATCATAGAATGCAAATATGGCATGAATTTTTCAAAAAAAAGTAAGATCTTATATGCTATTTTCTAAGGATAGTAAGACTTAAAAATGGTAATTATCAAGATTTTGCTAAATATGGTAAAAATATATTTATTCTACCAAATATAGCAACACATGGAATATGGAAAATATGGTATGTACAATCCAAACAGAGCATATGAATGCTCCAAATATAGCCATTTATCCAAATATGACAAAATTTACTTAAACAATCAATTGCATGTTACAATAAATGAGACATTAATGAAACCTTTTTTTTTAAAAAATTACAAAATTATTAAAAACAAATGTTCAATGTTATTTGAAAATATTGTAATTTTTATGAAGACATTTGGAAAGATTAATGACTCAAAACTGTCAAAAATTGTGACACAAGGTTTCAGATAATGACAAAATATGAACTGCTTTCAGATTCTATTACATTACACAAGAATGATCATAAGTAGGTCTTCTGTAACTCAAATCAAGCTCAATTTTTTTTTATAGAAATATGACTTGATATGCTATATTTCATCTAAAGGAATTGAATCCCAACAGAGAGCAAAAATAGGACAAAGATAAGCCCTAATCCGGATATGTTCACTGGTCAGTTCTGTTCCAGATTTTTGACCAGTTGCACCATAAATTCCAAATAAAATCCTATACTTAATAAAAATTAAATCTAGACATATGTCAATGTAGATAACTGTCTGATCTAAAATTTCATCAAGAAAAAAAAGTGTGCATAATTTCTTTGTGAAAAATGATCATTTTCAATCATGCAAATCAGTACATCCTGACAGATTCAAAATCAGAGCACTAGGCACTTAAAAATCGATATAAATTCAATAAAAAATAAAACAAATACAAAACCAGTGCCACTTTTGAGACGACGTTCATATCTAAAAAGTTCATATGAAGTTGATGTCCTGATTATGGCCATAAGACCCTTGTCTAGAGACTTTCTGATAGGGGATTGCATTATATCCGAATAAAATAGTAATATCAAAGATGAATTTTTTGATATCCTTTTCCAATTCCAAATGGAACTAAATTTCTAGGGTAGTCTTCTAACATACCAGAGAGACTCCCATAAATATTTGGCTTCAAAATCTAAGAAAAACTATATGTGATCCACGTCCTAAGTTTGAATCCTAAATCTAGAAATTTCGGATTAGAAAATCACTTTATGAAACTTGTCAAAAACATCAAACATCATCATATAGCATTCAAAACATCATCATTGAATAGTTTAGACAAATTGTCATTCATGAAAAATGCTAGACATAGGCATCCTAACATTAATATGCATGTAATATAGCATTCTTGATCGAGATTTCATAGAAATTAGCATTTTTCAAGCACAATTGACATTCGAATATTCTAAAGACCTCTAAATTTGATTAGGGTACTAACCTTCTGCTCGAATGGAGCGAAACCATTGATGTAGGACATTTTGAGATCGTATCAAGCTCTTTGAAAACAAGTCCTCCTTTTCCTTTTCTCTGCTTCTTTCTCTCTTCTCTTTCTCTCTTTCTTCTTCTCTTTTTTTTTCCTTTTCTTTTCTTCTTCTCTCTTTCCTTCTCCCTCTCTCACGATTTTCTCTCTTACCCACGTTCTCTCTCTCCTTGTGGTCTGGAGAAGAGGTTATTCTCTCTTTCTCTTCGCCTATATATGCTTTTTCTCTCCTCTTATAGAAGATCCTTCTTTCCTTTTCTTCTTTTTCTAGAAAATCCTTTTTTTTCCTTTTTTTCTTCCTTCCTTTTTCTCTTCCTTCCTTTTTTTCTCCTCCCACTCTTTCTCTCACATTTTCTAGAGTAGAAAATGTTTTTCATTCTCTCCTCTTCTCTCTTCCTTCCTTTTCTTCTTTTTTCTTCCTGCCTTTTCTTTTGGAAAATTCTTTTTTCCTTTTTTCTTCTTTCCATTCTTCTCTTCCTTCCTTTTTCTCCTTCCTCTCCACATTTTTTTTCTCTTCCTTTCTTTCCTTTTTCTCCTTCTCCTTCTAGAAAATCCCTTCTCTCTTTCCTTTCTCTCTTTCCTTCTTCTAGAAAATTCCTTCTTTCCTTTTCTTCTTCCTTCCTTTTTTTTTTCTTTCTTCTCTTTTTTTTTCTTCCTTTTCTTCTTCTTTCCTTTTTTTTTCTTCTTCTTCTCTCTCTTTTTATGTTTTCTTTCTAGAAAATGTTTTCTTATTTTTTTCTTTTTTCTTTCCTTCCTTTTTCTTTCTTTTTTTTCCTTCTCTTTCTCTCTTTCACGTTTTCTTTGTAGAAAACATTTTTTTCTTTTTCTTTTCCTTTTTTATTTCTCTCTTTCCTTTTTTTCTTCTCCCTCTCTCATTCCCATGGCCTCTCTTTCTTCTCTCTTTCTATGGCCTCTCTTTCTTCTTTCTTTCCTACAATATATATATATATATATATATATATATATATATATATATATATATATATATATATATTATATACAATAATATATTATACATTATACACATATAAAAGAAATGCATGCATATGGACTGAAGTAACTTGGTATGGATTGGTCTAAGCTGGGCCGGACTAAGTTAGACTAACCTGGATTAAGCTGGATTAAGTTGGTTTGGACCAAGATTGACATTTCATAGTCCATTTCTACGACCATTCCACATGAAATTTTCTTGATAGCATATATTCTAAATTTTCTATGTTCATTTTGTATAACACTAAAAATGAGGAATATTGGAACTTGAATCACCTCATTTGGAAATAAAATGGCCAACTTATGAATTTCTGAAGTTTAAGCAGGCCAATTATCGATAATTTGGCTAACCATTCTACATGGGATCCTTCGAAGACTTCTACTAAAAATCCTTTACATCCACCTTGTAGAGTACTAAAAATGGAACATAATGAAATTGAAATCACCTGATTTGGATATTGGGTAACCAAAATATGAATTTCTAATGATTAAATGACCATTTCCATATGTAATTTTGCATAGGACCCTTCGGAGACTTCTACCCAAGATTTTTCATGTCCACTTTGTAGAACATTACAAATGAAGAATAATGGCCTTAGAATCATCTGAATCTAACGTAGAACGACAAAAATATGAAGCTTTGAAGTTTTATCGATAATTTTACATGAAAGCTTGCATGGAGCCCACCGGTGACCTTTGCCCGAGATTTTTCACGTCCACTTTGAAGAGGACTGAAAGTAAGGAATATTTGCCTTTGAATCATCTGATTCCGATATCAGATGATTAAGATATGATGACTTGAAGTTTAAATGATAATGCATGCATCATACTATAATTACGTAAATGCCCTTGCACTTCAAATTGTGATATCTTCCTTGTTTGATGTTAGAATTTGATGATTTCGGTCTCATTTCGAAGATAATTTCACCCAACCCCCCAACACCCCCCCTCCACTCCCCCCCCCACCCCCAAACCCCCCCAAAAAAACCCCCCCCCCCCCCACCCCACCCCCCCCCCCCAACCAACCCCTCCCAAATTGGGCCAAATTGGAAAACCCACACCCCCACCCCCCAACCCCCCCCCCCCCCCCCCCCCCCCCCCCCCAAAAAAAAAAAAAAAAAAATAAAATACAAAACCCCCCCCCCCCCCCCCCCCCCCCCCCCCCCCCCCCCCCCCCCCCCCCACCCCACCCCCCATATTACAAAAAACCCCAACCCCCCCCCCCCCACACCCAAAACCAACCCCCCCAACCCACCCCCCCCCCCCCCCCCCCCCCCACTTTTTTATAGAAAAAAAGCCCCCCCCCCCCCCAAAAAAAAAAAAACAACCCCCCCCCCCCCCCCCCCCCCCCCCAACTTAATTTTTTTTCCCCCAATGTTTGTAAAAAAAAAAAAAAGCCCGGGGCAAAACAACAAAAGAGATACGTGTCATACCCCAATTCTGAACCAACCAGAATGGTGTGATGAACCGTCTATGAACCAACGATTCAACCAGGATCTCATATAGGCCGTGCCCATTTGATCAAACAGATACAACCACAACCATAATCAGAGTAAATAAACAATAGCGGAAGTCTTTAATATTAATGAAGTGAGTATCTAACAGTGATAACATAAATTAATTATCTAATTATCTCCAAATGACTCAAGACATAAAATAAAATAATGTAATCAATTACATATATTGATAATCCAACAACTAAATTTAATCGAAAATACATGAGTTACACTCGCACGATGAATCACGTAATTCCACCATAGCTTCAATATCCATCGCAGCAACATGTCCGAACATTGGTGCATTCATATAATCTTCAATGGTAAGACCTGCATCATCAATTAAAAATATTCGACATCGAAAGGGTGAGCACACATCATGGCTCAGTGAGCAAACAAAACAATGCAACAAATATATGCATGCATACAATTCATATCTTTGGTCTGGTTTATAAGTTTGCAATATGCTATAGAAAGGTTTGGTAGCCACCGCACCTCTATACACGAGTGTGTGAAGCCGCCCAATGGATCAAACACCATTGCCGTCCTAGATTCACCCATCATGGAATAGAGATAGCTAAAGTGCCCGGATCAAACACCGCATAACACTTTCCCTGATGCCCTACCCATACCAACACGTAAGCCCCTATTGGGGAGGGCTTGCAAACTGGGCACGTAACTAACCAATCCTAATGCCAAACAGTGTATCCAAAGCCTCACCCCAACATCCCTCAATACATCCATAGAGATAGAGCTAAGGCCCCCCTGTAGAGTCAGAGTTTACACGGTCCATGACCACCTCCCCTGATGCCCTACGACGTAATAGTTCTGCAAATGTAATGGCAATACGACGATGTTAGTGGGCAAGACTTGAGTAGAGATAGAGCTAGAGTCTGGTGACCAGGATGAACCACAGTATCACGTCCTCCCCCTGATGCTCCACTTGTATCAAGCACACTAACCACACACATACATTCACATGCCTATTCCTAACATCATCATCATCATCATGTTATAAATAAACAAAATTAAATATGCATGAGCAGTAATAGCAGGAATATTGGATGACATGTGAAATGCGCATTACAAACATACAAGCATAGAATCATTCATGGCATTGGACTCAATAAGTAAAAAAGTTTATTATTAGCCAATTAATTTAGGTCTTGTTCCCTCACCTTTCGTCCAAGCTTTGTAAATCACTTTTAGACCACTTGGAAACCTAACAAATTTATAGATTTTAAATAAAGAATTTATTTCATCAATTCGGACTTCCGAGAGCTGGTGGTCGGCGGCTGCACCCGTGGTCTCGGCCTCGCAACCACCAGGTGTGTGTGGTCGCTAGGTGTGGTCGCATATCATGCGACCATACATGCGACCACACCCTCTCTGAAACATTACCTAGGGCATGTGGTCGACATGTGTGGTCGCATACCATGGGACCATACATGCGACCACACCCACCCTGGAACTTTCCCGTGGGCATGTGGTCGATATGTGTGGTCGCATACCATGCGACTACACATGCGACCACACCCTCCCTGGAACTTTTCTGAGGGCGTGTGGTCGATCATATGTATCTCGTGTGGTCGCATATCATGCGACCACACATGTGATGGTCGACTTTTCCACTCTCAACTCATTTCCTTCGGATTTTTGATTCTTTGGCTTATCATCATGATCCTTCCTATGATTGTTTTACGATTTAAAATCCATATTTTACATAATCCATCATCCTAATAGATTCCCTCAATGGATCTCATAGAATTTATCCATGGTTTTATGATTGGGATCTCACTTTGAATCACTATCTCCTCCATGATCTATTGTAGGTATTGAACTGATGTGGGGAATGTTTTCATACCTTAAACTTGTTGAAGATTCAGAGTTTTCTCTGAATTTCCTTCTCTTAGTCTTCCTCTTTAATTCTTCTTCTCTTCCTCCTCTTCTCTTTCTCTCTCTTTCAGTTTGAGTTCTACAAGGATGAAAGAGGTCCTATATATAGAAGAAAACTCTCCATATAGAGTCCTACTTAGATTAGGAAAGAACCCCCTTCGAATTAGGAAGGTTTCCTAATCACGGAGTCAGTTTGACTTCGTGTGGTCGCACGTGGGGTCGTATAACCTGTCGACCATACATCCAAAAATTGTGACCACACGTCCCAGACTCCAGTGGTCGCATTATTCTGAGGTGTGGTCGACCACACCTGTTTAGGAATGCGACCACACACTCCTAATTAGATGATTTTGGGTTCTATTTCATACATAGTCTTGTGGATTCTTTACGCACTTGGTCCGCTTGGCCCGACCATGATAGGAAGACCTAATACAAGGTGGTAAGACCGGTTAGTACGATACGGGTCTTACAACTCCCCCCCTCTTATTATAAATTTCGTCCTCGAAATTTACACATACCTTCTGAGTCGAAAAGGTGAGGATATTGCTTTCGCATAGCATTCTCTTCTTCCCATGTGATCTCTTCTTCATCTTGGCTCCTCCAAGTAACCTTAACATAATAAATGTCACGGTTGTGTAGACATTGAACCTTCTGGCTGGTAATTTTGGTTGGTGCTACTTCGAATGTCAAATCATCAGTTAGACCCGGTGGATCCGCTGTTATCATGTGTGTTGGGATCTCTGACATACTTCTTCAGTAATGAGATATGAAATACATCATGCACACTTGACATAGATGGGGGTAGTGCTAACTGATAAGCCACTTTCCCACGTTTAGCTAGAATCTCATATGGCCCGACATATCTCGGACTTAGCTTCCCTTTTTGTCCGAACCTTTTCAAACCATGCATAGGAGATATTTTCAAATATTTTATCACCTATGGTGAATTCGAGATCTCTACGTCGATTATCTGCATACTGTTTCTAATGGTTCTGAGCTGTTCTAACTCTTTCCTTGATAATGTCAACTACTCGACAAGTCTCTTCAACAAACTCTGGTCCAACAATACTCCGTTCTCCAACTTCATTCAAAAACAAAGAAGTTCGACACTTTCTACCATACAGTGCTTCATAGGGTGACATCTGTATAGTAGCCAGATAGCTGTTTTTATAGGCGAACTCGATCAATGATAGTTTCTCATCCTATGATCCTTTGAAATCAATAACACAAGCTCAAAGCATGTCTTCTAAAATCTGAATGGTACACTCTGACTGTCCGTCTGTCTCAGGATGGAATGCAGTACTGAACTTCAACATTGTACCCATAGCCTTCTGTAATCCTTCCCAAAACTTTGAGGTCAAACGTGGGTCTCTGTCGGGCACAATGCTTTCAGGTACATCATGCAATCTGACAATATTATCCACATATAGCTTGGCTAACCTCTCTAGGGTATACTGAGGTCGTATAGCTATGAAACGAGCTGTCTTGGTCAAATGATCCACAATCACCCAGACCGCGTCAACTACTCGGGGAGTCAATGGTAACCTAGTGACAAAGTCCATAGTGATGCAGTCCCATTTCTATGCTGGTTCTGGCAGTGACTACAACAATCCTGCAGGTCTTTGCCTTTCAGCCTTTACTCTCTGACAATTTAGGTATTGAGACACAAATTTAGCTACATCCGCTTTAATTCCTCTCCACCAATATAGTTTCTTCAGATCATGATACATCTTCGTACTTCCAGGATGTACCGAATAAGCGGTGGTGTGAGCTTCCTTCATTAGTCTGTGTCTAATATCCAAGTCTTCATTTTTAGGAACACATACTCTTCCTTTGTATTTTAGTACCTTTTCAACGTCCAAGGTGAACTCAGGAGTAGTCCTACCTTTTTCGAGGTCTTCTTGCACCGTTCTCAGATAAGGGTCTAATTTTATAGTTGTTTTTACTTCGTCTATCAGATCAGGGATAATTTTCAATGTGGCAAACATATTTGAAAACCAATGAATAAACCCTTGGTTGGTTGATCCATCCGGTGTATCTATCATGAACTGCTCATTACCATAATTGAATACTTCTCCTATAACACACATTGTCGTAGTCGTGTTAACTTCTCCCTAGGATTTTATCATTGCTTTTCTACTTAGTGCATCAGCATCTACATTAGCCTTCCCTGGATGATACTGGATATTGCAATCATAATCTTTTAGCAACTTCAGCCATCTCCTCTGTCTCATGTTCAATTCCTTTTGATTGAAAAGATAAGTAAGACTCTTATGATCTGATTTAATTTGAACTTTCTCACCATACAAATAATGTCTCCATATCTTAACAGCATGTACTACTACTGCTAATTCCATGTCATGAGTGGGATAGTTCTTCTCATGCGTCTTTAGTTGTCTTGAGGCATATGCAACTACTTGTTCTCCTTTCATAAGCATACATCCTAAACCCAACCCAAACGCATCAGTGTACAAGGTAAATGGTTGTCCTGGGATAGGAATAGTCAAGATGGGAGCTGATATCAATCTAGCCTTCAATGTTTGAAAACCCTCCTCACATTTGTCAGTCCAAACAAACTTTTCTCCTTTCTTAGTCAAACTGGTGAGAGGTACGGCGATCCAAGAGTAATCTTCCACGAATCGTTGGTAATACCCTGCTAAACCTAAGAAACTTATAATTTCTGCAACATTCTTAGGTGCTTCCCATTTTACAATGACTTCAATCTTGCTAGGATCCACTTTAATTCCTTCAGCGGATACTACATGGCCTAAGAAAGCGACTTCATTTAGCCAGAACTCACACTTTGTAAATTTGGCGTAAAGCTTCTCTTTTCTTAGTCGCTGCAGAGTGGCTCTTAGATTTGTGACATGAGTTTCTTTGTCCTTGGATTAGACTAGTATGTGGTCAATAAATACAATGACTGATGTATCCAACATATCATGGAATACCCGATTCATGAGTTCCATAAAAGTTGCGGGTGCATTAGTCAATCCAAAAGACATGACTAAAAATTCATAATGTCCATATCTTGTTCTGAATGCTGTCTTTGGAATATCACCTTCCTTAATCTTCAACTGATGGTATCCTGACCAAAGATCAATTTTTAGAGAACACTTTGGCACCTTGCAACTGATCGAACAAGTCATCGATCCGAGGCAACGGGTATCGATTCTTGATTGTAAGCTTATTCAATTCCCGATAGTCTATACACAGTTGAACGCTACCGTCCTTCTTTTTTCACAAACAATACTAGCACTCCCCATGGTATGCTGGGTCTAATATAACCCTTGTCCAATAATTCCTGTAATTATACATTCAGTTCCTTCAGTTCAGTAGGAGCCATTCGATAAGGTGCTTTAAATACTGGTGCGGCTCCAGGTATAAGATCTATAATGAACTCTATCGCTCGGTCGGGTGGTAGTCCTGGTAGTTCCTCAGGAAATACATCTAGAAAGTCATGCACAACATCAATATCTTCCATTCGTGGTGCTTCCTTGGTGAGATCGATCGCGGATACTAGATACCCAATTCCTCCCTTCTCGAGGCCTCTTCTAGCCTTTAATGCAGAGAGAATGAGTTTTTGTTTACGGGGAAGTTTGGTTCCCGTAAAACTAAACTCTGCTCCTTCCTTGTCTTTAAATGTCAATTTCTTTTCTGAACGTAATAGGTTTATAGAATGCCGAGCTAACCAATCCATTCCCAAGATAATGTCAAAGTCTGTCATCTCGAGTTGAATTAAGGTTGCATTTAAAATCTTCTCGTCGATAAGAACTGGACATGGTCCATAACCATTTTCTAGTTCAACTTCTAATCCCATAGGTGAACGTACAAGCAATTTGTAGTCTAATGGTCTGAGGGGTAGATTTAGCTTCTTTCCAAATGACACAGATATAAAAGAATGAGTAGCTCCAGAATCAAAGTGTACTCTGGCGGGTATGCCATTAATAGGTACGATACCTGTGATTTGATTTAATTTAGTCTACATGCTCACACAAGGTAGTACAAAATGAAAGGTTCAGGTCATACCTGTGACCACATCAGGCGATGCGACAACATCCTCAGATGTAATTGCATAAACCTTTCCTTGTTGTAGCTGCTTCCTTGGCTTAGGACACTCCCTTGAATAATGTCCTATTTGATTATAGTTAAAGCATTTTACTCCTTCACTACTTAGCTTCTATTGAGGTTGGGCTGTCAGAGTAGTCTTGGCTGCAGCATTGAAGCCTTGAGTATGAAAGGATTTAAATGTCTTTGTGTTCCCTCCGTTGAATGTGTTCCCATTGGGCCTCTTAATACCTCTGTTCTGAGCAAAATAACTTTCCCTCTGGCTCGATTCCAGTACTCGAGCAATCTGTACCGCTTCATTATAAATCTTCTTTTCCAATCCCAATAGATGCTCACAGAAAAATAGCTCTTCATAACGCTGCTGATATGCATCCATAGTCATCTATCCCTGATACAGACCAAGAAACTCTCTTTCCATCGCATCTCTGAAACTTCTGGGAAAATACTTCTCGAAGAATGCTTCTTTATAGATAGCCCAGGTCAATTGGGCGTGCTTCATTAACAGATAACTTCGAGTAGACTTCCACCAATGGTGTGCATCGCCCTTCAGCATAAATGTGGCACATAGCACTTTTTCCTCTTCATTTACAATCATCATCATGAAGTTCCTTTCCATCTCGTCGATCCAGTGAGCTGGCCACAAAGGATCCGATGGCTTGCCATTAAATTCCTTAGGCCTCATCTTCAGGAAATGCTCGATCAGTCGAGACTGGTCCAACTGATACTGAGCATATGCTCCATATATAGGCGGTTGATACTGGTAATTACCTTGGTTGTATCCACCTTGAGGTACTTCAAGGTTTTGTACTTGAGCTTGTACAAATGGCGTTTGAGGTGCTTGAGGTATCGTATTGTTCATAGTCGATGCTTGGGGCACGGTGTTGCTACCCCTTGGTACGGTACTAGCTTGTCCCTCTGGTAAAGGTGTAGTGTAGTGTTTGCAGCTGGAAAAGCCATTCCCATAGCATCTTGCATGCTGGCTTGTACTTGCTGTATTTGCTGCAACTGTTGTGCTAGATTCATCACCGCAGTAGCCAAATCTGTAGGTGGGGCTGGCAAGTTTGTGGGGTTGCCTTGGTTGTTGACTCCTGGCAGTACCGTATTCTGGTTCTCCTGTTCCTCAGGGTTTTAATGGCCATTTTTCTCCACAGGTGGTGGTGGAGGTGGAATTGGGTTACGTCCTCTCCTGGTTATTCTTCGCCTAGCCATTTCCTATTTTCCACGGTGGTAGTGTCTGAAAGTCAAGGAACATATGAGGCAATCATAATATACATCATTCTCATGTCAGAATCCAAACAAACAAGGAAAATTTTCAATCTTTAAAGTCATTCAGTCAAAACAGGGAATTTTTCATCGTGGGGTCGATAGTGGGGTCGCGATGAATGCGACCACAAGGTTACGACCACACAAACCCTGTCAGCTCACCGAGAGCCTATGGTCGATCATGTGGTCGCACATAGTGCGACCACAAGGTTGTGACCACACAAACCCTGTCAACTCACCGAGAGCCTGTGGTCGATCATGGGGTCGCATATTAGTCGAATTCTGCGACCACACGATCCCAGATCAGGTTTTTAAACCTGATTTTTGAGCCATTCTCTATATTTCTCCTTTGTCTTCAACTCAACTCATCACCACTGAGTTGCTACAGCGTCGACTGTACCAATTTGGTGATTCTTTCATCGATCTACGACCTACGTTTCGTTCTTCCAAGTATGTTTCCTACTCTTTCTCCTTTTTAAGCTTTCATACCTAGATTTTGCCCCATTTATAGGGTTTTCTTCAAATTAATATTTTTTTGACCGTAAAAATTTGATTTTTATTGGGGGTTATTGCTATTGGCCACCCAATGGATGAAAGCCCTTAAGAAAATTCGAGTTTCATCGGTTAGTTTAATAGAAACTTGAAAATTCCCATTTTTGACCTAAATTTTGGGGTTTTTCGAAATTATCAAAATTTCTTCAAATTCGACCCAGCTAGTTTAAATTTCTGATTGTATGAGCCTTGCAGGATGGTTTGGGACCTATGTAAGTCCTCCTGCCCAACTATTTGTGTGAAAAGTAAGGCTTTTGGCCAAATCACGCCGTCATAATGCCAAAATTTTGAATTTTCCCTATATCTGATATGTTGCTTGTTGGTCTATACTCTTGTAGACAACATGGCTCGCACTAAAGTCCCCAGAGTTCATGATCCCCATTACTTCCGGTCTATTGAAATAGAAGCACAGTATGTTCGGTACGAGCATAAGAAGGTGGAAGGGGGTCATTGTGTCAACTTGGCCATCCTAGCCCTATTTGATGTGGAAGGAGCAATCGGTGATATGGGCTGGCTCCCTGTAATTCTATATGAGGGTTGCACTTGCCCTGAGTTGGTGAAACAGTTTTACTATAACTTATAGGTGGAGGGTGACCCAGAGGACATAAATATGGGTAGAGAGCTTAGGATCACCAGTTTAGTTAAAGGGGTGGAGATCTCCTTTAACTACCAGGAGTTGGCTGATCTCTTGGGTATCTCAAATGATGGTCCCTTGGTAAACTGCGCACCCAAGGAACCCCAGTTCCTGTCAGTGAGAATGCATGCAGAGATTTGACCACCAGATTCTTAGGGATGATCGATGGCAGATGAAGGCAATCAACCTATGGTCGAAACCCCAAGTGTATTGCAAGATCATCCAGCACAACCTGATTCCCCAGAGTGGACACTATGAGAAGGTTTCACAGTTGACCTAGTACCTTCTGTACTGCATCTACACTAGGAAACCTGTCTGCCTACCTTATATCATTATCAGGACCATGCTCTGTGCCACGATGCCTGGTCTGGTGGGTAACCTACCCTATGGGCGTTTGATCACTACTCTGCTCACTCACCTGCAGGTAGACTTGGTCAATGAGAGGATTTACGAGACACTTTTTTGACTAACCTTGACTGGGAGGCCATCTGCAGGATGGGGATGCGAGATGTGCAGGTCAGTGACGAGGAGAGAAACGCTATGGTGTGTCCCCGTACTCGAGTAGAGGTAGCAGACATAGAGGCGGCAGCAGCAGCAGCAGTAGAGGTTTACGAGAGTGGTGATGAGGAGAATGATGATAGGATGTTCATGGACGTGGATGCCATACCTCACCCATCACCACAACATTCCACTGGAGCTGGCCCTTCTCGGGTTCCTTCCCACTCAGTTGATCCTTCGCATCCACCACCAGATGACGTGATGGGGCTACTGCGTGAGATTCTGGAGTCCCAGCTTGCTACTGATCAGCGGGTGGCGGATCTGGCAGCTAATCTCCAGGTGACCCAGACTCAGATAGTCTGGCTTATGAGAGTATATGCGGAGGATTATGATCGAGATAGTGAGGCATCTCCTCCTCCAGCACCCCCAGCTCCATGATGCCTTTATTTCTTTTACTTTATACTACAGAGTAACTGTCCGAATTATAGACCGTACTCTGATTCGAATATATGTTAGTTTTATTCTCATTTGATAAATACATAGAACTTGTTTCTTATTTACATATGTGCATTATTCTCTTTCTTAGTTTATTATCTCATACAACACAGGTGCTTATGGTGTGTTCTTATTAAAGATTTTAAATTTTATCCTAACTCAGTTCACGAACTCTTGCGGAAGTATACAGGTTTGATAGACAGAGCCCGAGAGCTCTGATACCAAGTTGTCACACCCCAATTCTGAACTAACCAGAATGGTGTGATGAACCGTCTATGAACCAACGGTTCAATCAGGATCTCGTATAGGTCGTGCCCATTTGATCAAACAGATACAACCACAACCATAATCAGAGTAAATAAATAGTAGCGAAAGTCTTTAATATTAATGAACTGAGTATCTAATAGTGATAACATAATTAATTATCCAATTATCTCCAAATGACTCAAGACATAAAATAAAATAAAGTAATCAATTACATATTCTGATAATCCAACAACTAAATCTAATAAAAAACCCATGAGTTGTACTCGCACGATGAATCATGCGATTCCACCATAGCTTCCATATCCATCGCAGCAACATGTCCGAACATTGGTGCATTCATATAATCTTCCACGGTAGGACTTGCATCATTAACTAAAAATATTCGACGTCAAAAGGGTGAGCACACATTATGGCTCAGTGAGCGAACAAAACAATGCAACAAACATATGCATGCATTCAATTCATATCTTTCGTCTGGTTTATAAGTTTGCAATATGCTATAGAAAGGTTTGGTGGCCGCCGTTCCTCTATATACGAGTGTATAAAGTCGCCCAATGGATCAAACACCATTGCCGTCCCACATGAACCCATCATGGAATAGAGATAGAGCTAAAGTGCCTAGATCAAACACCGCATAACACTTCCCCTGATGCCCTACCCATACCAACACATAAGCCCCTATTGGCGAGGGCTTGCAAACTGGGCTCGCAACTAACCAATTCTAATGCCAAACAGTGTATCCAAGTCAGAGACTACACGGTCCGTGACCACCTCCCCTGATGCCCTAAGACGTAATAGTTCTGCTAAGGTAATGGCGATACGATGATGTTAGTGAGCAAGACTTGAGTAGAGATAGAGCTAGAGTTCCCCTCCCCATCCCCCTTTTTTTTTTTTTTTTTATTTTTTTTTTTTTTATTTATATTTATTATAAATTTTTTTTTTATATTTTTAAAATCACATAAAATAACCAAAAAATAAAACATTTATAATCTTTTTAATCTATTTATATTTTTTTTTTTTTTTTTATATATTTTTTTTTTTTTTTTTTCCCCTCGTTGGTTGGGTTTTTTTTTTTTTAAATTTTTTTTATACCTTTTTTGCCCTTTGGAAACCTAACAAATTTATAGATTTTAAATTAAAGTTTATTTCCACCAATTCAGACTTTCAGAAGCTGAGTGGTCGCAAGTGTGGCTGCACCAGTGGTCTCAATATCTGCGACCATAGGGTGTGTGGTCACTATGTGCGGTCGCATATCATGTGACCATACACGCGACCACACCCTCCCTGAAACTGTCCCAAGGGTGTGTGGTCGATATGTGTGGTCGCATATCATGCGACTACACATGCGACCACACCCTCCCTAGAACTTTCCCGAGGCTGTGTGGTCGATCATATGTGCCTCGTGTGGTCGCATATCATGCAACCACACATGTGACCACACCCTCCCTGGAACTTTCCCGAAGGCGTGTGGTCCATCATATGTGCCTCATGTGGTCGATCAAACTGCGTCCACACGAGTGATGGTCGATTTTTCCACTCTTAACTCAATTCTTTTGTGTTTTGATTCCTTGGCTTATCATCATGATCCTTCGTATGATTGTTCTATGGTTTAAAATTCATATTTTTTACATAATCCATCATCCTAATAGATTCCCTCCCTCTTAGAATTTGTCCATGGTTTTATGATTGGGGTCTCACTTTGAATCACTATCTCCTTCATGATCTATTCTAGGCATTCAACTGATATGGGGAATATTTTCATACCTTAAACTTGTTGAAGAATCAGAGTTCTCTCTGAATTTCCTTCTCTTAGTCTTCCTCTTCAATTCTTCTTCTCTTTCTCCTCTTCTCTTTCTCTCTCTTTCAGTTTGAGTTCTAAAAGGATGAAAGAGGCTAAGGGATGTCCTATATATAGAGGAAAACCCTCCATAAGAGTCTTAGTTAGATTAGGAAAGAATGCCCTTCAGATTAGGAAGGTTTCCTAATTATGGAGTCAGTTTGACTTTGTGTGGTCGCACATGGGGTCGCAGAAAACCACACGTCCTAGACTCCTGTGGTTTCATTATTCTGAGGTTTGGTCAACCACACCTATTTAGGTATGCGACCACACGCTCCTAATTAGATGATTTTGGGTTCAATTTCATACCTAGCCTTGTGGTTTCTTTACGCACTTGGTCCGCTTGGCCCAACCATGATAGGAAGACTTGATACAAGGTGGTAAGACTAGTTAGTACGATACAGGTCTGATAGATAGAGCTAGAGTCTGGTGACCAGGATGAACCACAATGTAACGTCCAATGCCTAATGCTCTACTCGCATCCAACACACTAACCACACACACACAATCACATTCCTATTCCTAGCATCATCATCATCATCATGTTATAAATAGATAAAAATAAATATGCATGATCTATAATAATAAAAATATTGGATGACATATGAGATGCACATTACAAGCATACAATTATAGAATCAATCATGGCATTGGACTCAATAAAGTAAACAATTTATTATTATCCAATTAGTATAGGTCTTGTTCCCTCACCTTTTAACAAAATTCGATCTCCTTCCAAGCCTTGTAATTCTCTTTGAATCAATTTAGTAACCTAGAATTTATATAGATTTAAGTTAGAATTTATGTGTAACATGTTACAGTAGTCAGAAATCAAAATCGATCGATGAAAGGTGTCTGATTAGTCCTATGGTCTCATACTGTGTCGACCTTACCTCGTACAGTTGATACCCTACAGTCACACTATATGCGACCATACCTATGACCATAAGGTTCCTGAATTCTTTCTGAATGGCTATGGTCGATACTTTGGCCATGCTATGGTCGACCGTAGCTGCTACCCTACGATTTTGATTAAATTCTACTTTTAATTCGAGTTCTTCCTCTTGGCTCTTCAATAGGATCCTTCCTAATAATCATTCTAAGGCCAAATTTCTTAGTTTTACCAACTTATTACTCTAACCCATTCTCCATGATCCCTTCTTGAGATTTGCTCAAAAAAGTCCCACAGCTGAATCCTTACATTGGGTTTGGTATTACAATTTACACTAGAAATTCCTACTCTTGATGTTCTAAGCCTACAGAGACAAGGTTCATACCTTACTTGTTGTAGAGAGTCTGTAATACTCTTCTCTTAGCCTTCTCCTTAGTCTTCTCTCCTTCTCCTTCTCTTCCTTTAGGGTTTGATAATGTTCCAAAAGAGTGGAAAAGGGTTGAAGAATGTCCTTTATATAGAAAGAAACTCTCCATATAAAGTTCTCCATAAAAAGGAAAGAGATCCCCCCCTCAATTTGAAAAGTTTCCAAACTCGGAGTCTAATTTGGGGTCATACGGTCGGACGTACGATCGCATAATCCATCGACCCTACGCTTGAAAACATCAACCATATAGCTATTGATCAGTGGTCTTTATTTTCTATCGTATGGTCGACCATACCTACCTAGGTAGTCGACCATACACTTGGCTTTTTGTGTTTTCAAGTCGATTCTCATACCTGGTCTCATGGTTCTTCTTCACCTGGTCAGTCCACTTGACCCAGCAATGATGGAAAGACCTAGCACAACACGGTCAAACCAGGTTAGTGGAGTGTGGGTCTTACATAAACTATCATTAAAGGCCATAGAATGATCTTATGGTGAATCCCATTAATAAGCCAAGAGGGGGAACTCGTATGAGAAGTAAAAATCAAGCAAACTTTGTATGGTCGCAGCTATGGTCTACCACAGGGTGACCAAAGGATCGACCACAACTATTCGAGAAGTTTCCCAGAATTGTGTGGCCGCATGCTATGTGTGAGGACAATGGGAAATCGACGTGATCCTCCTCTGGTGGAAATGTGTATCCGTATCGATGAAGATCGATTGAATCTGTTGGAGTCGCCACCTAGATTAAGGTCTAGGACCTCTAAAAATGTAGCCTCATCCTAAGGTAAGACTTCTATTGACTCGTGACCCAATGTATCGGTTCTTCGGTCGCAAGAGATCGGGTAAGTATTCAGGTACGGTTATGGGAAGGTGTTAGGCACCCAAACCGCCCGATCAAATCGGCCTCCTAAACCGTCCTTAAATTCTAATTTTGACTGGCGTGCTTGGTCAACTAGATGACTAGGGTTCAATGGGGGATGTCCTAAACCAAGTTGCTAAGTTATTCTAACCTAGGGTTCAGCCAATCATGTTTTAAAGAAAATAAACAAGCAAATGTAATGTACAATATTATACAGTGAACCGGACCAAAGATGGTTCGGTCTTGGACTGAATCTGAGATGTGTAAGACATCTCAAACGCCCTCGTATTCTAATCCCCGAAATCAAGTCCAAAAACGTAGTTCGAAAATGGGTTGTGTGATTAAAGATTATGGAAGTGATTTATGCATGTGCTTCAATTAGATTTTTTTTGTTCAAGTTGAAGTTAATGCTAGATGTATGGTTGATGGGTGGCTTTGTACCGTATTTGGGATTCCCAAATTGCCTACGTATTCTAGGGTGTGCCCTAGACATCAGGTACGACGTAGTTTGAAATTTTTGTGAGAGTCGACTTTGGAATGTATACCAAATTCCTTCCATTTTTGTCAATAGGATCTAGGGATGAGACCTAAATTCCTACCATTTTAATTTGGGATGTGTACCAAATTCTTTCTATTTTTGTTAATAGGATCTAGGGATGAGACCTAAATTCCTACCATTTTTAATTGGGATGTGTACCAAATTATTTCTAATTTTGTCAATAGGATCTAGGGATGAGACCTAAATTCCTACCATTTTTATTTGTTTCCATTTTTAGGTTTCTAGGGTTTCCTATCCCTTTTCATTGTGATTTTCTTTTTTTTTGGGTTTCATACCCTAATTATTCACTTTATTCTAGGGTTTATTTTGCCCTAATTGCTATTTTTTTATTTTTAGGGTTTCACTTTTCCTAATTATTGTTATCTTTCCATCTTAGGGTTTGCTACCCTAATTGTTCAATTCTTTCTATTTCAGGGTGTATCTTGCCCTAATTGCTATTTTTTTATTTTTTCTCTTTCCAAGACAAATATGGCAAATAAAAATATTCCAACTATATCAATGGTAGTATTCCAAATATAGCTGTTGGAAATATATTCAAATTTAGCAACAAATCAGTCAAAAATGGCAAGTGAGCATGTGAATCAATACAAACATGGTAAGTATGCATCCAAACATGGCAGTAATCATCCAATATAGCATGTGAGCAAATGTAGCAGACAAATATGGCAATAAGCATGTGTAGTATTCCAAAACAGCAAGAATTATGTAAGCATCAAGATGGTGGACATATCAACATAGAATCCAATGGTTCAGATTTAATATCATCACATATCGAAATCAATTAATCATCCAACGAGATCAATTAATCATCCAACAGTTCAATTTCATGGCATCACTGGTCTAACAAAATTAATCATCCAACGCTTTTAATTTCATGGCATCACATGATTTAACAAAATTAATCATCCAATAGCCCAATTTCATGGCATCACATGATCTAACAAAAATTAATCATCCAATAGCCCAATTTCATGGGAGAGAGGTTAGGTGATACAAATTTATGGATCGGGGGGTTGCAATGGATATGGAGTAGCAGGTTGGGATAATGATTGCAAAGGCGATGAGGCAATAGGTTCGGACTTGGCTGCGAGATGGTTATAGGGGATGGTCGGGTGTTGTTGACTCAAACGGTCGAGGGTTTTTCCGGTGGTACATGGGTATGCAAGCGGTGATGGTTGTGTCGATTGTGATTGGGTTCGATAATCGTGGCAAGCGGGTTTTAGAGGATGGTCGAAGGGTAGCATAGGTGGCGGAAATCATATGGTTTTGTGAGGATTGATGAGAAGCTATGAGATGGAGTGCGGAATTGGGTAGAAGATGGACCATTGTGAGGACTTACGGTGAATGGGAGTGTATGAGAGATTGGATCTCAATGAGGTGTTTGGGCATGTGATCCGGGTAGCCTAGGGATCGGTGAGATTAAGGTAGCTAGAGGTGTTGATGGTGGTGACGGTGCGGGTTGATGAGGATGATGAATCCGGACGGTGGTACAGGTGGATGGTTTACGGTGAAGGGTCATGGAATGAAGAACAGATGTTATGGTTAGGTATTAGGATTTTGCGGGTAAAGAAAACAACAAACAAATGGAGAGAGGGGCTTACTTGTCTGTATGCAGCGCTTCGCCCGCTACCTCCCTCGTCTCACGCTTCTTCTCTCACTTCTTCTTCCCGTGCTGCTGGTACTTCTTCTTCTTCGTCTTTGATTTCTCCTTCTCCTTCCTGCTCTCTCTCTCTTCTCCTTTCGGTCTCTCCCTTTCTCTATTTTTCTATTTTTTCTTTTTTCTCTCTTCTTCCCTTATTTTTCTCCCAAAACCTAGCCCCAAAAGCTTTCACGTTTTTTTTTTCTTTCCCCTTTTTTTTTCTCTTTTGAAAATTCCTCCCAACCTCTCCAAAACCGTGCCCTCTCTATCTCACGTTTCATTCCCCTCTTTTCTCTCTCTTATCCCTTTTTTTTCTCTTTTGAAAATCCTCTCTTCTCTCCCCAAAACCGTGCCCTCTCTCTCTCACGTTTCATTCCCCTCTTTTCTCTTTCTTATCCCTTTTGTTTCTCTTTTGAAAATTCCTCTCAACCCATCCCCAAAACCGTGCCCTCTCTCTCTCATGTTTCTTCCCCTCTTTTCTCTCTCTTATCTCTTTTTTTTTCTCTTTTGAAAATCCTCTCTTCTCTCTCCAAAACCGTGCCCTCTCTCTCTCACGTTTCATTCCCCTCTTTTCTCTCTCTTATCCCTTTTTTTCTCTTTTGAAAATTCCTCTCAACCCATCCCCCTTCTCTTTCACGTCTCCTCTCTCTCCTCTTTCCTTTTTCTTCTCCAAGATCTTTTAGATTTCATCTCAACCCGAAAGCCTCCTTCTCTTTCACGTCTCCTCTCTCTCCTCTTTCCTTTTTCTTCTCCAAGATCTTTTAGATTTCATCTCAACCCTAAAGCCTCCTTCTCTTTCCGTCTCCTCTCTCTCCTCTTTCCTTTTTCTTCTCCAAGATCTTTTAGATTTCATCTCAACCCTAAAGCCTCCTTCTCTTTCCTCTCCTCTCTCTCCTCTTTCCTTTTTCTTCTCCAAGATCTTTTATATTTTATCTCTTATATATAATAACATATATTATATATACATATATTTAATAACATACATATATGTATAGTATACAATATATATAATATATAAATACTATGCACATGGATGAACTTCTCTCTATCATTTCATGGGTCATTTCCGCTGTCATCCCACATGGAATTTTCCGATGGCCTCTATTCTAATTTTTTTTTTTGTGTTCATTTTGTAGAACATTAAAAATGAGGAATATAGAAACTGGAATCACCTCATTTGGAAGTAAAATGGTTAACTTATGAATTTTTGAAGTTTAAGTAAACCAATTATCGATAATTTGGCTGACCATTCTGTGAATCCGATGTCGGATGATCAAGATATGATGATTTGAAATTCAAACAATCCAACTTAGGATAATTTGCATGAAGGCCCCTAGGATTATTTATAATAATTTCATAAACCTCCCTTATATGTATCATCTGAATAAAATGGCCATATCTTCCTCATTTGATATCGAAATTGAGCAATTCTGGTCTCGTTTCGAAGATAATTCTATGACCTATGCATCCATGCAAAATTATAACCCATGCCCTTCTTTGTGGACCCATTGAAACTTTCTCAAATTCACGGACCCATTGAAAACTTCCTCAAATTCACAGTCAAGAATCCAAACTTTCGATCACCTTTCTTCCTTTTGTTGTCCACACACCAGCAGGACTTTGTTTAGCTGGGATGGCAAAAATGGGGTGCTTACACTATGGTCATATGATATGAGACCACAGGGATCGACCATACAGTGTGTGGTGTCATATATTGAGACCATAGATTCGACTATACCTGCGACCACACAATAACAGCAAGCATATTTTGAGACCAGACAAGGAATTTGACTACCGTAACTTGGTAAACTTGAACCCTAACTTAAATACATTAATTGTTTAGGTTCCCAATAGATTCAAAGTGATTTCTAAAGCTTGGGAAATGAACAAACATTAATCTAAGGTGAGGGAATAAGACCAAAACTAATTGGATAATAACAAACTGTCTTACTTCATTTGTCCAATGAAATGAATGTTTGCATGTTGTATGCTTGTAATGCATCTCACATGTTATCCAATATTACTGCTATTTCTATTCATGCATATTTATTTTTA
>JAMYWD010000971.1:0-10000 GCA_028583415.1 Protea cynaroides | reverse complement strand
CTTTCCTTCTTGAGATGAACCCAGTTCATCAGAAAATCCCTGTTTTGATCCATAATGGTAGATCCTTGTGCGAGTCTCTAGTCATTGTTCAATATATTGATGAAGTTTGGAAGGAAACTTCTCCACTATTGCCTTCTGATCCTTACCTCCGAGCTCAAGCCAGGTTTTGGGCTGATTTTGTCGACAACAAGGTTTGACTACTTCTACACTACTATATCATCAGATGGCTGATGCTTGATTGTGTGCTTCTCTCTCTCTCTCTCTCTCTCTCTCTCTCTCTCTCTCTCAAATTGAGTTCATAGACTTTTTTCTTGGGAAGTTGAGTTTATAGGCTTATTGATAACAGTCATTCGACCACACCGAAACCTTGAGTCTTACCTACCCAACATATGAGTAGAAGAAACCTTGAGTCTTACCGACCCACAAAACTAATGGTGGATTTAACCAGTCATCCGTTAGGAAATGTGTGCAAAGTAGCTACTTCTCGACTCAATCCAATGAAGTTAAATGAAATAAAACAGTTGCCAGGTTTGATGCTAGGCTCTAAATTTTGTTTTCAAGTTGTTCTATTTTCAAGTATTGTAAATTTTTTTTTCCAACATATTTCTCTGTTGTTTCATTTCATATTAAGTTTGATGCATTCGTTCATTGGAAGAAGAAAAATAAAGAGAAGACTGAAAATTACTGATACAGCCACCTAATTTGAAAACATGATCTTGTAGGTACATGACTCTGGGAGGCAGTTATATTTTACTAAAGGAGAAAAAAAAGAGGCAAAAAAGGATTTGATAGAGGGTTTGAAATTGTTGGAAGAAGAGCTTGGAGAAAAGCCTTATTTCGGGGGAGAGATGTTTGGATATGTGGACTTGAGTTTCATTCCCTTGTACACTTTGTTTTATTGCTATGAGACATTTGGGAACTTCAGCATAGAAGCCGAGTGTCCAAAGCTAATTGTTTGGGTTAAGAGATGCTTGCAGAAGGAGAGTGTGTCCAAGTCTCTTCCAGACCCACAAAATGTCTACCACACTGTTGAGAAGATGAGGAAGAAATTTGGGATTGCGTAAAGCAAAAGAGAGAAGAATGAGTAAAAATAAATAAATAGTCTCATATGTCATTTTTTTTTTTTTTTTTTGGGTAAAATTCTCATATGCCATAGAGCATATGGTATGAAGGGCCTTTCGTTTTGTGTTTCTTCCAAGTGTTTTGCTAGAATAATTGAGACAGATGTGTGTTTTTTTCTCATTTCCTTTTTCTTTTGGTAGAGGCACAAGGGGGTTTATAGTTACATTCATGTAGAATGTGGGCAACACCACAATGTGTTCGTTGGTTTTATAGATAAAATTAATCAGCACATATCGAATGGAACTAAATTATCCGAAACCTTTCCGAACCGAGGATATTTATAAAATCCAAATCCCTACACCTATCGAACCATTCTCCATTCTAATATTGTCCGATGTTGTGCCCTACTTCCCTAAACTTTGAGGGACAAATTATATTTTAATGGTATAGCATTCTGCGGGACAAATTATTTATAATGATTTTTCCCCCTCTCGTACATCAGGTTCTGTGTGAAATCATATATATACTAGATAAGGAATCACATATATACCGAGTTAGGAATCATACCCGATACCGAGGAAAACCATATAGAAATAGTACCAAGCCGGTACAATAATGGTATGGAAAATATAGGTTTTTCCCAGTAAGGTACGGTAAGGATATCTACCTTTTGCCTTCTCTACGGAACCAAAATTATACTAAATTATTGATACCGAACCAATTGACACCCTTACACAGAAGGCACCTTCCTCGCTATTGAATCATTCAAACAATTCTGAGATTTTATTCTCCTAAACTTCCTGAGGATAAACTCTTCCAAATTCAAACAACACATATTGAATAATCAAAGGGACAAAAATTTTCTGTTTTAGTATAAGATTTGAAAACAACTCTTCATCTGTTAGCTTTATGGAAGCCATAAAGGAGATTAACAAACCTCCAGCCGGTCCTGGTCCGACGAATGTCAAATCAGCTACTGCGGAAGCGCTCGAGGTATTTGATGCCATTACTGTCAAGTTTCTACTACTGCCTTCTGTCACTAGGAACTGCCTTCTGGTTTCTCAGTCTCTCTACGGGATGATACGAATAGATGGATCACGTACCGTTTCTAGAAACCAGAGTCCCTCTCTATACGCCTCTTGTAACTGTCTACCATCAAGATCAGTTACAAGTGATGGCGGATCCCATTAAGCACACGTGTCAGACTGATCTGGCAATAGGGCCACATCAGTCCAACATTCTCCCACTTGGTCCATATTGCCACAAGTCAAGTGAGTCTAATTTGTTACTTTCGTTGTATGACCATACATGAACTGAAGTTCCTCAAACATTCAAGATGAAAACTTCAATTCATGAATCATGGCGGTACATGTCCTGTATGTTGGTCACTTCCGCCCATGTATTACAATGAATTGTCATTTTTAGAATGAATCCTTATGTGGGTAATCCCAAAACTTCAATGAATCAATCCCACAATCAATTCAGAATCAACCCCAAGGTCAATTCGAGGGTACAATTCTTAATGCCCTTTGTACTCAACGGGCTTCTGTCATTTTCAAGAATTTAATAGCGCTTACATTATAAATAACAGAAAACAATTAAGGTTAGAAAAACATCAAACTTAAGGTTGCAACATTTTAAATAAATATCAAGTACTAAAGCAATGTAATATATACCCCACATATTTTACAAAGACATTAGGTGGGAGCCCCTTAGTATAAGGGTCAACTATCATCTCTAAGGTACCAATATGTTCTATAGAAACACGACGATCCCTAACATCCTCTTTGACAACAAAATACTTAATCTTAATGTGTTTACATCGATTCACAGAGCATGTGTTGTTAAAGAACTTAACTGTCGAGGTGTTGTCACAGTAAATTCGTATTGGTCTTTCAATAGATGGAATAACTTGGAGGTCTATAACAAAATGACGTAACCACGACGCATGAGAAACTGCCTCATAGCATGTCACTACCTCTGCCTCCATCGTAGAAGATGCAGTCTTTGGTTGTTTCACACTTTTTCAGGATACTGCTCCTCCAGCTAGCATAAAGATGTATCCTAAAGTGGATCTTCTTGTATCACCAAATCCAGCGTAGTCCGAATCTAAATATCCTACTAAGTCCAAATTTTCAACACATCAATATGTCAACATATGATCTTTGGTACCTTGGAGGTATATGAATACCTTCTTTGCCATGGTCGAACACGACATGCCAGGATCTTGCTGGAATCTTCCTAAAACTCCCACTGCGAAAGCGATGTCTGGCCTTGTGCAAACTTATGCGTACATCTAACTGCTAACTGCCGACTACATATGGGACACTATGCAATGTTGTTCTAGAACTGTCTTAAGACATTGGTCCAAGCTTAGTCTATCACCTTTAATCACAGGTGCTATACTAGGTTTACAATTCTTTATATGGAAGCGTTCCAATATTTTCATGATATATCCTTTTTGGGACAATCATAAGATCTTATTAGATAGGTCCCGATGAATTTCATTGATGGGAAATTATAGAGAGTAGGGTAAGGATAATTGATAAGGATAAACTGTGATTAGAGGCCATAGAATGATTATAGGATGAATCTCATTGATGAGCCAAGAGGAGGAACTCGTATGAAAAGTAAAAATTAACCTGACTGCGTATGGTCGCAGCTATGGTCAACCATAGGATGAAAAGAGGGTCGACCATAACCATTCGGGAAGAATTCAGGAAACGTATGGTCACAAGTACGGTCACATATAGTTGGACCATAGGGTATCGACCATACGTCGTATGGTGGCATATATTGTGACCATAGGGTATCGACCATACGATTATAGCAAGTATGCTTTGAGACCAAACAAGGTTTTTGATTACTGTAACTTGGTATAATCGAACCATAACTTAAATACATTAATTGTTTAGGTTCCCAAAAGATTCAAAGTGACTTTCAAAACTTGGGAGAAGAACAAACATCAATCAAAGGTGAGGGAACAAAACCTAAACTAATTGGATAATAACAAACTGTCTTACTTTATTTGTCCAATGAAATGAATGTTTTTATGTTTGTATGCTTGTAATGTGCATCTTACATGTCATCTAATATTACTGCTATTACTGCTCATGCATATTTACTTCTGTCTATTTATAACATGATGATGATGATGATGATGATGATGCTAGGAATAGACATGTAATTGTATGTGTAATGTCAAATTCTTTTGTTTTGGAATGGAGTTAGTGAATGAAGAGTTTTAAAACCTAAGTCTGTTGAAGAAACCTGTCAAGTAGCAAACAAGATCAAAGAAAAGGGCCAAGATAGCTCAAGATGTCAGAAGAGACACCAAGACCTTGAGTTCGCCATAAGTGACAAAGTGTTCTTGAAGATATCATTTATGCAAAGTTTGAAACGATTAAACAAGAAGGGAAAGTTATATTCTATAAAGGTGTTGGATCTTATAGACTTTGGAGAGACAAGTTGCATATCAATTAGCGTTACCGTTGTCCATGTCTAGTGCGCATGATGCATTTCACGTGTCTCTATTGAAGAAGTATATTGGAGATCCATATCACAGATAATGACCACGGATCCACTGGTTTAGATAAGAGATTCAACTATTGAAGTGGTACCAGCCTAGTTCACTGGTTGAAAGGTACAACATCTCCTAGGCTGGGATAATTAGTATATGAAGATAACCTGGCGAAGACGATATGCGGAGGAGATTGCATGGGAGGAAGAAGATGCAATGCGAAAATAGAATTCCCACCTAAATTCAAATTTTGAGGACAAAATTTATTTTAAGGATGGGGGAGTTGTAAGATCCGTACGTTCAAATTTCGAGGATGAAATTTCTTTTAAGGGTGGTGGAGTTGTAAGACCCGCACGCCACGAACCCGGTCTAACTTTACATTTCGTGTCATGACCCATCTACATATCATGGTCGAGCCATGTGGACCAAGTGTGTGAAGAAATCCAAGACCCAATATGAAATTTTACTCAAAAACAATCAAAATGAGGGTAGGGTCGCATGCCTAAACAGGCAGGTCTGACCCCCCCATCGACCCCCACCATCGACCCATGACCAGGGGTCGCAGGGGTCTCGAAATGTCCTACCCCCCCCCCCCATCGACCCCTGATAATCAACAAAAACAGCACGAATCGAAAATTAGGAAACTTTCTTAATTTCGATTGGAACCTTTCCTAAACTCAATGGGACTTATTTTTGAGAGGTTTTACTCTATAAATAGGACGTCCCTAAGCCTCTTTCACTCCTTTTACAACCCTAATTGGATTGAGAGAAAGAGAAGAAAAGGAAGAGAAGGAGAAGAGAAGGAAAGTGGAGAAGAAAACCAAAGAGAAGGGATTCAGAGAAAGGAGCATACTTCTCAGGTATGGATACTATTTTAATGAATTTCTTAAGACCTTAGAGTAGATCATGAAGAGGGTATGATCTAGGAGAAACCCAAATCATCCATCCATGGTTAAGTTTCAATGGAAACCATGGAGGAGATCATTGAAACCATGTAGGTGAATAAAGAATAGTTCTAAACCATAAAACATGTATGGAATGGACTATAGAAGGAAGCCATAGGACCCAAACATGAAAGAATGGATGAAATTTGATATGTTTGACTCAAACCATGGGGGTCGCACCTAGGGTTGATGGAACATCCGACCCTAGCATCTACCCCCAGCATTCGGGAAGTCTAGGAAAGGGGGGTCGCACCAAAGGTCGATGGAACATCCGACCCTAGGCATCTACCCTACCCCTGGGGGTCACAGAAAACTGCTACCCGTCCTGCTACCTGTCCTGCTACCCCCAGTTAACAGTAAGCCAAAAATTATCAGAATGAATTCTAACTAAAATCTATCGACTTGTTAGGTTTCCTATTGATATAAAAGTGATTCTTAAAGCTTGAAAGAGGATCTACAATCAAGCAAAGGTGAGGGAACAAAACCTAAACTAATTGGTTAATAATAAACTGTTTTACTCTTGAGTCCAATGCCATGATTGATCTTATGCGTGTATGATTGTTATGTGCATTCAACATGTCATCCAATATTTCTATTATTACTGTTCATGCATATTTAATTGTTGTTTATAACATGATGATGATGATGATAGGAATAGGCATGTGGATGTATGTGTGTGGTTGGTGTGCTTGATGCGAGCGAGTATCAGGGGGAGGTGTCATAGGTGGGGCCTCAGCACTCTAGCTCTATATCTAACTCAAGTCTTGTCCACTGACATCGTCATTTCGCCATTACCTTAGCAGAACTATTACGTCGTAGGGTATGAGGGGAAGTGGTCTCGGACCGTGTAGTCTCTGACTCTGTCGGGGGGCTTTAGCCCTATCTCTATGGATGTATTGAGGGATGCTGGGGTGAGGCCTTGGATACACTGATTGGCATTAGGATTGGTTAGTTGCGAATCCAGTTTGCGAGCCCTCTTCAGCAGGGGCTTACGTTTTGGTATGGGCAACGGGTACAGCAATAAACGTGACCTTTGCGTGTACATTATCCATGATGGGTGCATGTGGGTCGACAATAAATGTTACCTTTAGGCGGCTTCACACACTCGTGTATAGAGGTGCGGCGTCAATAAACGTGACCTTTGGCCACCTATCCTTTTTATAGCACATTGCAAACTTATATACCAGACCAAAGATATGAATGAATGCATGCATATGTTTGTTGCATTGTTTTGTTTTCTCACTGAGCTCAAGTTGAAGAGCTGACCCTCGCGCGTGCAATTCTTTTAGTTTCTGATGTTGTAGGTACTATGATTGAAGATTATGTCTACACGCCAACATATGAATGGGTGGAGGCTATGAAAAAGCAAGCTGTGGAGAACGAACATGGTTCGTTAAGAGAGTGTTTCAACTGTGGATATGTTTAGTGTTTAGACTTTGTATTTGGATATTGTAATATGTATTAAGTTATGTTTTGGTTATTTAGAAATAAATGGAATATTAATTATTTATCATGACTAGACCTCAATTCATTATCTGTAAGACTTCCACTATTTACTTTATTATCTCTGATTAATGTGGAATGTGTTTTGGTTTATCATATGTGGGATAACCTATTCGAGATCCTGGTTGAACCGTTGGTTTATTGACGGTTCATCACACCATTTTGGTTAGTCAAAAATTAGGGTGTGACAATTGTGGTCTCTGACCTGGTCACCAGACTCTAGCTCTATCTCTACTCAAGTCTTGCCCATTGATATCGTCGTATCGTCATTACCTTAGCAGAACTATTACGTCATAGGGCATCAGGGGAGGAATTGCGGGTTCTTTGACTCTCTTCCAAAGAGTAGACTAGAAGACCATGCATGTGCGGTGATCTCGGACCATGTGGTCTTTGACTCTGTCAGGGGGTCTTAGCTCTATCTCTATGGACGTATTGAGGGATGCTGGGGTGAGGCCTTGGATACATTGGATGGCATTAGGATTGGTTAGTTGCGAACCCCGTTTGCAAGCCCTCGCCAGCAGGGGCTTACGTGTTGGTATGGGTAGGGCATCAGGAGAAGTGTTGGCAATGTGTGATCCAGACACTTTAGCTCTATCTCTATTCCATGGTGGGACGACAACGGTGTTTGATTCATTGGGTGGGCTTACACACCCGTGTATAGAGGTGCAGTGGTCGCCAAACCTTTCTATAGCATATTGCAAACTTTAAAACCAGACTAAAGATATGAATTGAATGCATGCATATATTTACGCATTGTTTTGTTCACTCACTGAGCTCAAGTTGGAGAGCTGACCATCGCGCATGTAATTCTTTTTAATTTTTTATGTTGCAGGTGTTACTGTTGAAGACTACATGGATACGCCAACGTATGGACATGTGGCGGCTATGGATGTGCAAGCTGTGGAGGACGAGCAAGACTCGTCAAGCGAGTGTTTCCACCGTGATTACACTTAGTGTTTTATTTCTGTATTTTGATACTTGTAATAGGTATTAATTATGTTTTGGTTACTTGGAGATAACTGGATTATTTAATTATTTATTACGTTAGACCTCAATTTATTATTAATAAGACTTTCGCTATTTACTTTATTATATCTGATTAATGTGGAATGTGTTTTGGCTTAACATGGTTGGCACAGCCTATACGAGATCCTGGTTTGAACCGTTGGTTCTCATGAAGGTTCATCACACCACTGATTAGTCCAGAATTGGGGTGTAACAAAACTAGTCGAAATAGGACATGTGGTCAACACCTGTGAGGGGTGTGGAGATTTTGCGACCACACCATCGATCGCACGTTGCCATATCAGACTCCGTGATTTGAAAACTTTCCAAATCAAAAGAGACTTCTTTCCTAATTATTGGAGGGCTCTATATGGAGATTTTCTCTCTATATAGAGGACGTCCTTTTACCCTCTCTCACTCTTTTGGAGAAATCTCAAACCCTAAACCTAAGAGAGAAAGAGAGAGGAAGAAAAGGAGAAGGAGATTTGGAGAATAAGGTTGAGAGAGAGGCTTTGCAGAGGAGGTATCTAGTTCTCTACAATAGGCTTAAGGTATGAACCTTTTCCTCTATAGATATAAATCACATAGAATAGGATTTTCCATTATAAATTGAGACATTGAATTGATATAAGATCTCAACCATGAGATTCTATAAGCAAATCTCAAAGGAGAATCATAGAGAGTAGGTTAGGGTAAATAGCTATGTAAAAATATGATTTAATGGTCATAGATTGACCATAAGATGAACCCTAATGATGAGCTAAGAAATCGACTCAAGAAGAACTCAGATTGAAAGTAAAAAATCTATCAAAAATTGTGTAGTCATAACTGTGGTCGCATGATACATGACCACAGGGTTGACCACAGCCATTCGGGAAGCTATCATGGATCGTGTGGTTGCATGTTGTGGTCGCATGATGCACGACCATAAGGTCGAACTTACATCATAGGGTGGACATAAACATGAGACCACAGGATCAATCAGTCACCCATTAATGGTGTTGTTTTAATTTTCTACTAATGTTACTCGGTATAAATGAACCCTAACTTAAATCCATACATTCTCTAGGTTCCCAAGTCTTTCAAAGTGACTTTCAAGGCTTAGAAGAAGGTTACATATCATTTACAGGTGAGGGAACAAGACCTAAACTAACTGGATAATAACAAGCTACTTTCATTTTATTGTGTCCAATGCCATAAATGATTCCATGCTTGTATGCTTGTAATGTGCATCTTACATGTCATCTAATATTACTGCTATTTCTACTCATGCATATTTATTTATGTTTATTTATAACATGATAATGATACTAGGGATAGGCAAGTATTTATGTGTGTGGTTAGTATGTTGGATGCTAGTGGAGCATCAGGGGGAGGACGTGGTAATGTGGTTCATCCTAACCACCAGACTCTAGCTCTATCTCTACTCAGTCCTACCCACTGACATCGTCGTATCATCATTATCTTAGTGGAACAATTACATCGTAGGACATCAGAGGAGGTGGTCTCTGACCGTATAGTCTTCGACTCTACCTAGGGGCCTTAGCTCTATCTCTATGGACGTATTGAGGGATGTTGGGGTGAGGCCTTGGTTATATTTAGATGGCATTAGGATTGGTTAGTTACAAGCCTAGTTTGTAAGCCCATGCCAGCAGGGGCTTACATGTTGGTATGGGTAGGGCATCACGAAAAGTGTTGGCAGTATGTGATCTGAACACTTTAGCTCTATCTCTATTCCATGGTGGATGCATGTGGGACGGCAATGGTGTTTAATCCATTGGACGGATTCACATACTCGTGTACAGAGGTGCGAAGGCCGTCAATCCTTCCTATAGCATAGTTGCAAACTTAAACCAGACCAAAAATATGAATTAAATGCATGCATATGTTTGCGTATTGTTTTGTTTACTCACTGAGCCGTGATGTGTGCTCACCCCGTGACGTTGAATATTTTTAATTGATTATG